>CAHIKZ030005530.1:885000-947500 GCA_903632075.3 Acanthosepion pharaonis | reverse complement strand
AAAAATTTTTAAAATTAAACATTTTTAAAAATTAAATTTAAATTTTCCAGCATTCCTAGTCTTACCAATATAACAAATTTAGTCTGATGAAGTCCCCAAAGATGAAATGCGTCACATAAAAACGTTTTTTCATTTTGTCATACATTTTCCCCAATGCACACACACACACACACACACACACACACACACACACACACACACACACATATGATTTCAGAATATAATAGTTCAAAATTAAAGCAAATATTTTCATATTGTGTTCAATATTAAAAATATTAAAATAATATAAATATCAGAAATAGATCATTGATAATATGATAAAGTTACTTAACTGTAAATATCAATTTTTGAAGATGTTTCTCCAGACTTTGAAGTTTTCCGTTGTTTGAAACGGTTGTTTCAGTCCCCTTGAAGAATGGACAATTCCAAGAAACTTTGTAGTCGGGGAAACAACATCAAAAATTTATATTTACTGTTCATATTATATATATATATATATATATATATATATATATATATATATATATATATAATATGAAGAAATATACTCTTAAAGTGTGCTATATTTATGGGATAAAGTGCTCAATATAGATAGAGCATGTGTAAATATAAAAGTGAACATTGAAGTCAACACTTAGAGGCGACAGGCTGTTTCATGCTAGATGCAAAGACAATATGAATAAAGACAAATGAAAACTTATCTTAGCTGACACATTTTGTCCTCTGAGGGACTCTATTAAGACAAACGTAAGGATTTTATTTTGCAATAAGTATTTATATACAAAAGCAAAAATGTCATTAGTTTTTCAAAACTCTTAAAATTTGAGAAATATTATAAATATTCATCAGGTTAGCCAAAAAGTCAGGCAAACTATGGAGGATGCAAAGTGTTACAATTCAATGTCTAATAAATGATAGCGAGTAAATAATGTTTTTTTTAATACAAATTAGTATTTAAATTATTTTAGTTTGGGATTAATTTATGTGTTATATAATTCAAATAACAGAGGTTATGAATTTAACTGTTTTCTTTTAATTTTTTAACATTTTTATAGTTATGTATGTTGGCTTGGAAAAGTAGTAATCCAGGGTGTAGATTTATATTTTCATAAGATTCAATATCAGCACTCTCTAGAATTTTCCTTCTAAGTAAGTTACTTTCTCTTTTAATAAGTGTGGCATTCTTTAGATCAAAGTTGTTTGAATTTATTTCTATGTATAATTAATGCATTTGATAAATTGTTGTGTATAAGATCCCTTTTGTGTTCATAGATACATATTGTAAAAAATTTGCACGTTTCCCCAATCTATTGTATTTAACAGCATGCTGTTGAAACTCAGTGCAATCTGTGCACCCATTGACAAGTACATCAAAAACAACAAAATGCAACTATCAACATACAACAGAGACTAGTCAATAATCCCAAAATACTCTATAGCACTAAATGCAAGGAAAGATTCAAAACCCTAGAAGCTATTATTATACAAAAGAAACAGTGCACATTAAATAAAATATCTGTTGAGGGGTCGACCCCTTTTTACACAAATGGACTCACCCAGTATATACATATACTATGGCTACCTGAAGACCGAGAGAGCAAGACCAAGGAGTCAAGTTGAGTCCAGAGTGACAGTGTAAAAGGTTGTAGGTAACCGGAAGGGTGAGGTAACAGCGTTGTAGGAGTCACAGTGAGCGAGCACGTAGACTCAGTAAGAAGTCATACAGTGATACTTCAATACCAAAGACTGTATATATATTTTGGCTACTAACCCGTATTCCTGGAACTACTAACCTGCTTTACCAGTTTGTATTATTACGTTAATACATTATTTTCATACATTTATTCCTGGCATTTGTTATTTATTGGTACCGGAATTCAACCCGGAATCCACAACACTATCATTAACCACAGGAGACAGTATCTTGAAGTACATATGATAGAATTAATATGTGCATATGTTATATTAGTAGAAGAAAAATAAATAAAATAAAATTAAAATAAAATAAATTATATTTTTTATGCAGCCTCATTTTCAATAATGATTACACAGGATATCATGTTAGACTACTTCAAACTTCCAACTTTCTAAAGAAAACCAGAATGTAGGCATCCTGGGTATGATGATAAACTACATCTGGCAACAAGGCCTCTGACCAGGAGGTTTTGAGAAGTGTGGAATTGTGGTTGTTTCCAGGCCTACCCTGCCCTGGGGTGGTAGCACCTGTTAGGATCCCAGCTATGAGCAAATAATTAACCCTGCAAACTGGTGTCAAAACACTATGAAAGTGTAAAAATAGATTTTTATAGTAAAAATACCAGCAATACATTTTGAAAAAAAAATATTACCACCAATACATTTGACTTTCAACAAAAACCTTCTTTACCAAAATATGTCAATGAAACCTGATCTACAAAATGATCCTTGCAAAATCAATGAAGTGCACAATAACAACCCCAACCTGAAAGTATCCAGCCTCTTTCTCCATTGTATTATGGGGCTATTTACTTACGTCCTCTACTTTTACTTTTATTGGCCTGTGTAGTGGAAATAGGTTCTCTGAGTTGGGAGACTGTGCACCTCTTTTGAGAATGTGTGTTGCCATGTAGACTAGGTTACATTTGTCATTCATGTACATTTGTGGCTAGTCTATCTTCAATATTTAATGTGTGTAGTCGTGAGTTAATTGAAAAGTGTTTTGCAGGGATCAGATTCTTCATTATTGTTGTTTGTATCTCAAGATTTGGGCTGCAGTAACTTGTCTTAATGCAACAGGCAAAAACTGTTTCATTTCTGATGTTTGCAATATATTTATTCTAAGCCAACGGGAAACATTCTCTGCCTGAGTGACTTCCCAAATTTTGACCAAATGACTAAACATCACATATGTTTGGAATAGTTTCTTGGCAGGCTAAAAACTTTTCAGCACTTTTTCGTATGAACCACAATATCCCTGCTCATTTCCACTCATTCACATATTGCTTGTTTACAAATACTATTTCCATGCCAAGTGTTCAGATGAGCTCCATTTTTTACTTCCACCAGTTCAATCCTTTATAATTAAGACCTGCCATGCTATGTCTACAGATTCAAACCATCCACATTCCATTTGTAAGGAGAAAGTTCCAGCTTTTTCTGAGAACTGCTATTTTGTAGAACAAACTCCCACATGGATGCTTTCCTGATATTAACCTCTTCAATTTGAGGGTCAATTGCCTCTTTATACTCATAATCTACACATTATTCTACTTTCTCTTACTTTCATATCATACACCTCATTCCGTATTACTCTACCATGAGTGGCTTTTGAGCCTTGTATTGGGTCAGCCTCAGAAAAAAAAGAACAATGCTAGCTATTTCTTGCTCCATTTAACATCTTTTAAATGAGATGTGCAATGCCAGAAAATAGTGAACAGTCTACCTAATTATTCAAGATGTAACCTGAGCCTGGGGAAAAATGCCATCTGGTATTTGCAAAGCTTTCAAAGTGATAAAAAAAGAAAGGGAGAAAACCTTTGGCAAATAAAATGTAATCCAATGCTATGACAATTTTCACCAGCATGAAACTTGAATATAACAAAATATGAATTTCTGAATAGTATATGAAGTATTGTCTCATGGATTTTACAGAATTTTATGTTCAAAAAATTTGTTAGTGTTTGGTTGGTCCAAAATAAGACGTATATTTTATTTCATGGAATTTTGAACATTTTTTTCAAAACTCTACACTGACTTATTCTTGAATGTTATTGTGACAAAATTTTGCTTCATTCTGAGATTAGGTATTATAATTATTAATATACACTAATTTATTCCAACTAATATCCTTATCTTGATTGTCATTAAGACAAAATGTTGGCTGTTGTATCTGCCATGTTCTTGTAGGTGCCTGTCATAATTGGTAACCATTCAAGAATTTTAAACTGATCCTTTCATTCATGACGGAATTGACCAGCAAAGAAATATTTGTGAAGCTAGTGTTGCCTTAAGATATAAAAGCAACCAAACAATTAACTCTTTTAAGTAAATATCACAAAGAGAAATAAGTTGGGTGAAGTATGTGAAAACTGTTTTCTTAAAAGTAATTATTAATGATGAATGTAGATCTATATTGGATGGACTTGATAAGTGTGTTAGAGGTTGTGTCCTTCATGGAAACAGTTAGCAAATATGACAACCGTGGAGAGAGAGAATAACATTTTGGACTAGTATTGTAGATAGTAACAGAATAGATCATTTAAAAGTTGATGATAAATGTAGAGACTTATTATAAGTTCAAGGAGAAGACCAGAATAAAAAATTTTATTTTCAAAAACTGAGAAGCCTTAAGCTAAAGATTATATTATATTCTTGTAAGTAGGAGTAGATAGCTTGCATTATTTACATTATTCGGACTGTTATCCTCATCTTCATTGCCATATTCACAACGTTTCGGCCATTGTACGCTCCGGCCTTTATGTCTATGTCTCTCTATATATCTATCTACATCTCTGTGATGAGGTATTATGATTACTTGCATTATTTACATTATTCGGACTATTATCCTCATCTTCATTGCCATATTCACAACGTTTCGGCTGTTGTACGCTCCGGCCTTTATGTCTATGTCTCTCTATATCTCTGTCTATATCTCTGAGATGAGGTATTATGATTACTTGCATTATTTACATTATTCAGACTGTTATCCTCATCTTCATTGCCATATTCACAACATTTCAGCCGTTGTACTCTCCGGCCTTTATGTCTATGTCTCTCTATATATCTGTCTATATCTCTGAGATGAGGTATTATGATAACTTGCATTATTTACATTATTCAGACTGTTATCCTCATCTTCATTGCCATATTCATCTTGTGATGAGGTTTATGATTACTGGGACCGTTGTACTCTCCGCCCTTTATGTCTGTGTCTCTCAATATATCTGTCTATATCTCTCAGATGAGGCATTATGATAACTTGCATTATTTACATTATTCAGACTATTATCCTCATCTTCATTGTCATATTCACAACGTTTCGGCCGTTGTACTCTCCGGCCTTTATGTCTGTGTCTCTCAATATATATGTCTATATCTCTCAGATGAGGCATTATGATAACTTGCATTATTTACATTATTCAGACTGTTATCCTCATCTTCATTGCCATATTCACAACGTTTTTTTTTTTGTACTCTCCGCCTTTATGTCTATGTCTCTCTATATATCTGTCTATATCTCTGAGATGAGGTATTATGATTACTTGCATTATTTACATTATTCAGACTGTTATCCTCATCTTCATTTCCATATTCATAATGTTTTGGCCATTGTACACTCCATCCCTTTTCAAGTGATTGGAATTTCAAGCCAAACCCTTTATTTCATGTACCAAGATAGAATGTTCTAGTTTCACATGCCATGCCTCTTCCATATGTCTCAGTTATTTCTCTTTAACTCAACTCTCCACTGCTGTAACCTGGTATTGAATTTATAACTCTTTGGATCTAGTCACTGGATCTAACAAATGACTTTATTAAGGAAAGCCATATGTAAAATATTAAGAACCCGAACATGTAAAATATTAAGCACATTCATATGTAAAATAATAAAATGTCAGCTTATTTTGGTGTATAAGTTAATTTGTTAATTGATTATGTTTTTATTACAGAATTTCTTTTGGACTTTTTGATAAATATAAAATTTCTGATAAATCTTTGTTCCTAAGTTAATGATTAATTAATTAATGATATTTTGTTTAAAGTTATTAAGTTCAAATATTTAATGAGGCAATAGGGGAATTTCTACAGATATTTTATTGTTGTAGAATTCCCCATGAGCAATGAACAAAATATTGCAATAAAAATAAAAAATATGAATGCTGGTTGTTATTTCAAGAAGTAAGGGGGTACAAATAAAATGATTTGAAATTGACAACATTTCCCATTTCACTGACACAGACATTAAACACTTCTATCTTTCCTTCTTCCTTTCATTTTCTCACTGAAACTCAGTAACATCTCTGATATACCTTCCAACATAATCAAAATGAAATAGTCAATTATTTATGATGTATTGGCCAGGTGTAACAGAAATGCTAAGGAAGGGACAAGCAGGATTCTAATAAGAAAACGTTAAATATTATTGGCTGATATTTTATAAAGTTAGATATTTGAATCAGAAACTCAAATGATTCATATAGATCTAAATCAATCAATAGAAATAGACAAGGAAAAAAAAGGAGGAAAATCAATGTCGAGGGAAGAACTAACAACAAATCATTCATTTTGGCATTGATTTTAATTGTTCAAAATGTTTTCAACCAAATAACAACATTAAAACATGGATGACAAACAGCAAGGGCAGAAGGAAGCTTTTAACAAATCCAACTAGGGTTGGGGCACTCCATCAATCAGGTGCAACCTGGGTGGCTGGATGTTCTATACAAGGATCAGTCTTGAAAGGCAGAGATTGAGAAAGATTTGAAAGATTTTGTGTGTGAATGAGGTCCTTGGAAACAAGAACAGTTGACAATCAAGGAGGATAGATAGATAGATAGATAGATAGATAGATAAAAACAGAGAGACAGATGATGATACAAACAGATAGATAGATAGATAGATAAAAACAGAGAGACAGATGATGATACAAACAGATAGATAGATAGATAGATAGAAACAGATAGACAGATGGTGATACAAACAGATAGATAGATAGATAGATAGAAACAGATAGACAGATGGGGATACAAACAGATAGATAGATAGATAGATAGATAGATAGGGATAGACAGATGGACAGATAGATATGGACAGACGGTGGTAGATAGAAACAGATTGGGATAGATAGATAGATAGATAGATAGATAGATAGATAGATATGCACAGACTGTGATAAATAAATATGATCAGGCTTAGGTAGATAGATAAACAGACATGAAGAAACTGATACATATATATATAAATATATACATACACACACACACACACACACACACACACATACATATATATATATATATACACTAGCAGCATGGCTTGGTGTTACCCGTGCTTGATTCAAAAATCATACAACTCATACAGCAATCGTTATCACTTGACTTGAAAGATTTTTGCCCTTCCTTGCCTTTAAAGGAGTGCCCTTTGCTGTGCTGATATTGCTACATGCCTTACTTCTTGCCTATCTCACACTGTGAATTTTTTCTAAGCTCTATACTAAACATTAAATCTGTTACGAAAAAAGAACTAAACAAAATGATCAGCTTTAAAAAAGGACTCATAACTGGAAAAACCGAATGAAAAAAGAATGTTAACAACAAATAGTTTTTCACACCCAACCCAGTTCTGTGGAATCAGAATCAGCATTGAGTTGAAACAAGTGAATGAGCCAATTGGAGTAAAGTGCCATGCAGATTTAAATTTTTCCCACTTGTGACAAATGCAGCTATTGATGTTTTTGCATGCTAGCATGCTAGTTAACATTCGTGTCAGTCAACTGTTGGCTCTCACACTGGCCAATAGAATCTTCCTACCTATTCATGGCAGCCAGCTATAAGCTCTCACTCTGGCCAGTAGAAAATGGCTGCAAACTACATTAAAACTGCCGTAGAAGCATGAAAAAATTGATTATTTCTACTATCGATGGAAGTTGGGAAATGCAAAGTCAGTCTTGGCCTTCCCACTAACTTGGAGAATGTGCATGTAAATTTTGGTGCAAATCCGTCAAAAATTGCAGACGTGCATTTGTTACACACACACATACACATCCTGCCTTTTATATATATATATATATATATATATATATATATATACGCACACACACACACATATATGTGTGTGCATGCATGTTTTCTGTTTTTGATTTTGTCGACTGCACAGTACAATAGGGTCAGTTGGGCACCATATGTGAGAAAAAGAGCACCATGATGCAATTCACTCCACCAAAATTTTGGTAATGGCATGCTGTACTTCTTGGCATTCATGCTGGAAGCTTCAATACGAACACTTCAGAGTGATTGGCTGTCAATCTGAGGACAGTGCAGAGGATGCAGAAAGAATTGGATGAGCCTAATGTTGATTACGAAGATATAGCAGCTTGGAAAACTCACTCTGATCATTCTGATAAGTAAAGAACTCCTGGATTTTTTGGAGAGGGCCACAGACTCAACCCGGAAGTCTACATCAAGTGCGTTAAGGAGGCAGTGCTGCCCTAAGTCAAGAGGGTGGCTGCTGGAAGACCTATGTCTGGCAAAAGGACTCAGCACCATGCCGCACAAGCAGGGGAACCCAGTCATGGCTGTCAGACAATTTCTCTGACCACATCACCCCTTATATCTGGCTACCTAACTTCCCAGACTGCAACCCCCTTGATTATAATGTGTGGGGTGCAGTTGAGCAAAAGACCAACAAAACTCTTTGTAACACCAAAGAAGAACTGAAGGCAAGGATTATGGCAGCATTCACCAATTTAAGCAAAGAGACCACCCAAAAGAGATGCAGGAGATTCCAAAGTTGTCTGGAGGTTGTGAGAAAAAGCCAGTGGCGATTTTATTTCATAAATTTACTTAGTATTTCAATATATTTTTGTGTAATTTTGGTAAATATATCTATTAAAATGAGATGTCTGTTATTTTCATTTTTACATAATTTAGATGATAATTTATCCATCCCATCCTCTGTGTGTGTGTGTGTGTGTGTATGTGTGTGTGTGTGTATATATATATACACATATATATGTGTGTGTGTGTATATATATATATACGCATACATACATATATATGTGTGTGTGTATATATATATATATACACATACATATATGTGTGTGTGTGTGTGTGTATATATATATATACACACACATACATACATACATACATACATGTATATATGTGTGTGTAAATATATATATATATATATATATGAGAGAGAGAAATAAATGGCAATAGGTACAGATAATTCCCCCACCCCGTGGTTCTAAACAAAGCAAATGACCTTGAGTCAACACAATAAAAAAAATCTGCTGCTGAATTTCAAAATAGAATCCAACTGATTAACTGATCTTCTTAATGAAATCAGCTAATGAATCCTAAATTAATCCAACAGCGTTACATTCACAAAATCCCTGTGTGTGAATTTGTACAGTTTTAGTGAACATTTCTGTCAGCCGTAGAAGTTTTTATTTTGTGAGGGTGTCAAAAAGTCAAAAGAGGGTGTCAAAAAGTTCTGTCCCACCTGGTCCATCATTTTGGAATTGTTACCTTTTAAATTGCTATTGTAATAGAAATGGAAAAGAAAGTGTCTGCTATGCCACATGCACTGCAGTGAACCACACTCATTCCATTCATATTCCATTAGTGAGTAGTATGTTGCACTCAGACGGCTTATTCCCACAAACCACTATCTTGTGGAATTAACTCCCAAGAGGATGCTTTCCCAATCACTAAAATCTTAACCTGTTCAAGTCTTGGGCTAAACATTATCTTTCCCATATTTCTTCATAAACTGCTGCTTATACAACAAATTCCTTCAGTAACCTTCTACCTAGAGTGGCTCTTGCGCCCTGTATAAGGTGAACATTAGTAAAAAAAAAAAAGAATATGAAATGAGGAGGCAAATAGGAAAGGTAAATATTGATGTTTGATTTCGATTAATTACTTTACGATTAGAACTTTCTGTTTTGAAATAAATTGAATAGGAATTAATGAAACTCACCAGTCTTGCACTTATTCATCAGCCAGAAAAATTTTGCTTAAAAGTGGAGTCTTTTATATTCTTTACTGGGTCTCTGGTGGTTAGGTTTCTAAATCAAGTAAAACTTGAGATTTCACATGCTGATTTTCTTGGTAGGCCCTTCCACATTTAGAATAGCAGTATAATGTTATCTAGAAAAATGACCAACACTTCGCTATGCTCAACATAAGCACATATGTGCATATGCTTCCATGCAGCTATGGCAAGAAATATAAAGGAGAAACAGACTGAATCCTTACAATAAAACTGCAGGAAACCATAATGCTGTAGCACAAGGGGAAAATAGACAAATCAGGCATGGCTGAGCATATATGGAGGGAAAAGGGAGATCACTGCTCTCTGTGGGATGAATCTGAAATAATAGATTGTTATATAGGAATAAAGTGTTGCTGCCAACACTTGAGTTTGAACATATATCGCCAGTGAGCAAACACAGGCAATCCCATTATTGAATTAAGTAGACCATGTGACCATAGAGGAAACGCATATCATCACATCTTGCGGCCTCAGCCGAGATTGAACTCACCAATACTTTGATTGGTGTAGTTCATAATCTTGTCAAATAGCTGAATTCTTGATGCTTCGCTAGGGCTATCAAGGGTGTTTTTATCGTGACCCCAACACTAAATGGATTGCCAACCAAGGCTCAGAGAGACTCCATTCACCCTCCTCTAAGAGCAGGTTTGAATTCAGTTTTCCTTCTCCTAGACCAGTTGCCATCCAAGGCTATAGAACCCAGTCTGTCCTGCTATTTACCCATAGCTGGAGGGAGAAGAAAGAGGATTCACACCTTTCCTAAGGGTGTTAGCACGTAAGTGAATGTAATGGATCCGACTGGAATTCGAACTCGGCTCTCTGATTCCTCAATCCAAGTCGCTATCCATTACTCCACCGTGCCTCCACTTAAATATAGCATATATAGGAGGTAGCCTTATGTCTAATTGATTGCCATTTCTAGTTTATCCTCTAAATTATTTGGATCTGCATTTCTACTCTATCCTCTCTTATTATACGGACCCCTATTCTCTACTATATTCACTATACTATTTCTCTATTCGGATCATTATATGGATTACTATTTGAGCAAGTAGTATCGAGTGAGTACTATTAGTGCAAGTGCTATTGGTCCTGACATGGCATATCGGCTTCAGTTACTTTACCACCACTGTAAAGTTGCTTCTCTGTGCTTTTTTTATAAATATTTTCATGGTAATTGTTCAGAATAGCTCTTTACTATGATACCTAGATTTTATGAATCTAAGTGCAATGCTAGACTGACAGAAAGGTCTTGTCAATTTGCAGTTGAAATAGCTAGATGTAACCGTAACTTTTATGTTAACAGATTTTTCTTGCACTTCTCGCTCCATGTTTTCCACTTAATTTTGATCTCCAAAAATTCAAATGCAATGTCAATCATTATCTACTGTCTTCCTAATTACTCTTCTATTGTTTTTGCTCCTTCATAATGTTTCTGTTTTATTCTTTCACTGTCAGTAACCCCTTGTATCTTAGTGGCTTTACTGCCTTGTTTGGGGAGATTTTGATTAAAAAATTGGTCATCATATTATAACTGATTTTTATTGTATTGTTATTAATGATTATATAAAATGCACTATTTGCCAGGAAGTGCTTACTCAATATAGTAAAGAATTTCTGACCAATTTTGGTTTTCACTTGTAGACTAAATGATGAAGTGCACCAAATGTCCTCCTTCTTCTCTTTACCTCTTTATTAATTGAAACGAGTTTGGCATCTCAGTATTTTAATATTTTTATATGATCCTCTGTCTGCAATGTTGACTGATGAATTTGTTTTATCTTGTCAAAAATACACTCAGAAGATACGAGACAACCTAAATTTGACATTGACATATTCCAATGCACATTTTTTTTTACTGACATGGTTTCACTGTTGAGAGTCAATTTGACATCGAGATATTTGACAGTCTTTGAACTTGTATAATGGAAAGTTGCTATGGAAGAAAGATTTATTCTCCCATTTGAATTTCCCCCATTATGGGCATTATTATATCCATGATATAATAACATCGTAGTTCACAAATGTAATGGAATGGCTGAAAGGAAAAAGAATGACAAACAAACTTTGTACTTAGAGAGACTTTTATAATGCTGTCATACACAAAGACATATACACATGTCCCACACAGAGAAATTATAACATATATGCAACAACAGTGTGTAAGAAAGGGGAACCTTACTTGTAATATGTAAAAACAGTGGTTTCTCTATGAACTTGATGAAACCATGTGGTTTTTTTCTGTAAGCTGTGGGCTAGGGGCATCTTTTTTATGAGGGCTGTATGTTGTAAATTCCCTTCGTCAGACTATCCCTGATGTCATTCACCGGCTGTCACGTAACCCTCATGACTATCTCAATGAAAGGGAGACAATCACTGTTTGTATCCTTATATTTGTATCAACAGTAATGTTGAACCCCAATTCTTTAAATAATTTAAAGAGCTTTTTTCTTATACCATCAATTTTTCTACTGGTACTATTTTCAATAAATATATGGCCATCATCTCTGTATAGACTGTTATCATCTATGTCTATCATATCATGCAGTTTATGCAATATAAACAATCCTATGTGCTCACAAGCCTCTGCACCATCCAATGAACCCACTGGTATGTTAAAATTCACATTTTTTACCTCACACATTGTTGTTATGATACAAATTATAGCTATGTCAGTCTTTGATAATTTGCAGCTGCAGGTCAGAGTTGCTCATGTACTACTTGGAGAAGTTAATATGACTTTACCCCATTCTGTCTTTGATGTGTTCAGTAGCCAAGTATTGGTTACTGAAGCCATCAACGACAGAATGGGGTAAAATAAAAATCTATAGGAATTAAATTCTCCAAATATTTTTCAACCAATAAAATCCAATCAGAAGGTTTGTTTGATAAACAACAAATATGGCCAAAATACTTGTAGTTGTAAACCTACTACATGTTATTTTTGGATCATTTAAAAAATAACAATAATAACTCCTTTGACCACTCCTGCAAATTTGAGAAAAAGCTTTTCACAAACCAGTGTGAAATTATTTTGTCACTAATGAAAACCTTATATTCAAAAAGTTCACAACTCTATGGGAAATTAGATTTTGAATCTCACTTATGGATATGAAAATAGAAGCATACTGCTTCTTGAGGTTCAAAACAATTTGGTGGGGCCAGTTTGATCTACATGTGCATATATACATACCCATGCACATACACACAATAAAAAAATAGCAACTAGCATCCACTGACTATGGCTTTGTCTGTGAACTCACAAACATATTAGGCTGACTGTCATAAAGTAAGTTTGTTTGCATATTTCACACAGTACTAAGAACACTTAATTACTTGATAAAACAAACTTCACTGCAAAAGAAATTGAACATTTTGTTCCTATTGTATATTTCAGAAAAAAATATATAAATGTTATTTCAACTGACGTTCTGCTTCTAATTTTCCTTCATAAAATAGCCTTTTTTATGTTTCATTTAAAAGATGTGTTATTGTTGTTAAATGTTTGGAGTCCCAAAACTCAGATAAAAACAAAAACATGGGTAAGATGGATAGCAACAAATCCAGGAGATGTGCGAAGTCATTAGGATAGCTACTAAGGTAGATCAGTGGCAATCTACTGGAGAATATATAGAATGGCTTAACATACAAAACCAAAGAGGAGGTACTTTTTTGAAATACAATAAAGCATTTCTACCCTTCCATATTATGTGAAACACTGAATAAAGCTATTGTTTAATAATTTGTTGTTTAATAAGTAAAGTCTCCAATTCTATATATCAAATTTTTGATAAGACAGAATAATTGAAACTTGGATCAGAGTGAAGCACATTTCTCTTTAGAATGAAAAATTAATTTTTTAATACAGTTATCATTTAATGCTACATGTTTTTTTCAAATAGTTTATCTGAGAATTGATCAGAAGTCAAACAATGGTGCCATATTTTATCTGAGAATTGATCAGAAGTCAAACAATGGTGCCATATTTTATCTGAAAATTGTTCAGAAGTCAAACAATGGTGCCATATTTTATCTGAGAATTGATCAGAAGTCAAACAATGGTGCCATATTTTATCTGAGAATTGATCAGAAGTCAAACAATGGTGCCATATTTTATCTGAGAATTGATCAGAAGTCAAACAATGGTGTCATATTTTATCTGAGAATTGATCAGAATTGATCATCTGAAATTGATCAAAAAAATGGTGCCATATTTTATCTGAGAATTGATCAGAAGTCAAACAATGGTGCCATATTTTATCTGAGAATTGATCAGAAGTCAAACAATGGTGCCATATTTTATCTGAGAATTGATCAGAAGTCAAAAATGGTGCCATATTTTATCTGAGAATTGATCAGAAGTCAAACAATGGTGCCATATTTTATCTGAGAATTGATCAGAAGTCAAACAATGGTGTCATATTTTATCTGAGAATTGATCAGAAGTCAAAAAATGGTGCCATATTTTATCTGAGAATTGATCAGAAGTCAAACAATGGTGCCATATTTTATCTGAGAATTGATCAGAAGTCAAACAATGGTATCATATTTTATCTGAGAATTGTTCAGAAGTCAAACAATGGTGTCATATTTTATCTGAGAATTGTTCAGAAGTCAAAAAATGGTGCCATATTTTATCTGAGAATTGATCAGAAGTCAAAAAATGGTGCCATATTTTATCTGAGAATTGATCAGAAGTCAAACAATGGTGCCATATTTTATCTGAGAATTGATCAGAAGTCAAACAATGGTGCCATATTTTATCTGAGAATTGATCAGAAGTCAAACAATGGTGCCATATTTTATCTGAGAATTGTTCAGAAGTCAAACAATGGTGCCATATTTTATCTGAGAATTGTTCAGAAGTCAAACAATGGTGCCATATTTTATCTGAGAATTGTCCAGAAGTCAAACAATGGTGCCATATTTTATCTGAGAATTGTCCAGAAGTCAAACAATGGTGCCATATTTTATCTGAGAATTGATCAGAAGTCAAACAATGGTGCCATATTTTATCTGAGAATTGATCAGAAGTCAAACAATGGTGCCATATTTTATCTGAGAATTGTTCAGAAGTCAAACAATGGTGCCATATTTTATCTGAGAATTGTTCAGAAGTCAAACAATGGTGCCATATTTTATCTGAGAATTGTTCAGAAGTCAAACAATGGTATCATATTTTATCTGAGAATTGTTCTGAGAATTGATCAAACAATGGTGCCATATTTTATCTGAGAATTGTTCAGAAGTCAAACAATGGTGCCATATTTTATCTGAGAATTGATCAGAAGTCAAACAATGGTGCCATATTTTATCTGAGAATTGATCAGAAGTCAAACAATGGTGCCATATTTTATCTGAGAATTGATCAGAAGTCAAACAATGGTGCCATATTTTATCTGAGAATTGTTCAGAAGTCAAACAATGGTGCCATATTTTATCTGAGAATTGTTCAGAAGTCAAACAATGGTGCCATATTTTATCTGAGAATTGATCAGAAGTCAAACAATGGTGCCATATTTTATCTGAGAATTGATCAGAAGTCAAACAATGGTGCCATATTTTATCTGAGAATTGTTCAGAAGTCAAACAATGGTGCCATATTTTATCTTGAGAATTGAAAAATCAGAAGTCAAACAATGGTGCCATATTTTATCTGAGAATTGTTCAGAAGTCAAACAATGGTGCCATATTTTATCTGAGAATTGTTCAGAAGTCAAACAATGGTGCCATATTTTATCTGAGAATTGTCCAGAAGTCAAACAATGGTGCCATATTTTATCTGAGAATTGTTCAGAAGTCAAACAATGGTGCCATATTTTATCTGAGAATTGATCAGAAGTCAAACAATGGTGCCATATTTTATCTGAGAATTGATCAGAAGTCAAACAATGGTGCCATATTTTATCTGAGAATTGTTCAGAAGTCAAACAATGGTGCCATATTTTATCTGAGAATTGTTCAGAAGTCAAACAATGGTGCCATATTTTATCTGAGAATTGTTCAGAAGTCAAACAATGGTATCATATTTTATCTGAGAATTGTTCAGAAGTCAAACAATGGTGCCATATTTTATCTGAGAATTGATCAGAAGTCAAACAATGGTGCCATATTTTATCTGAGAATTGATCAGAAGTCAAACAATGGTGCCATATTTTATCTGAGAATTGATCAGAAGTCAAACAATGGTGCCATATTTTATCTGAGAATTGATCAGAAGTCAAACAATGGTGCCATATTTTATCTGAGAATTGTTCAGAAGTCAAACAATGGTGCCATATTTTTATCTGAGAATTGTTCAGAAGTCAAACAATGGTGCCATATTTTATCTGAGAATTGTTCAGAAGTCAAACAATGGTATCATATTTTATCTGAGAATTGTTCAGAAGTCAAACAATGGTGCCATATTTTATCTGAGAATTGATCAGAAGTCAAACAATGGTGCCATATTTTATCTGAGAATTGTTCAGAAGTCAAACAATGGTGCCATATTTTATCTGAGAATTGTTCAGAAGTCAAACAATGGTGCCATATTTTATCTGAGAATTGATCAGAAGTCAATGGTGCCATATTTTATCTGAGAATTGATCAGAAGTCAAACAATGGTGCCATATTGGAGCCTTACAGATGATATACAACACAATTAGTAATGTCATGCTTCTTACCATTTGTACAACTTGTTTGGACAAGAGTCGATATCCAGCTGGCATAAATGCCTTGATCTTGCCTTTTTGGCTGATAATAAGTGACGATCAGATTAATGAAATTACGACATAGTTATGGGAAGACTGGATCGACAAAATTTGGGATTGCATGTGAAGTGACTGACACCACCCGACCAAATTAACACTTCTCAGCCAGTTGTGAATGTGTCAATACAGTTGCAGTTGAGGAGATCAACACACCCTGTTACATGACCCTCCAACTCCATGACCCACCCGACAATATACATTTTGATGCATTTGGCTGTCAGATCAGTGGGGAACAAAGAGATTCTAATTTAAGAATTTTATAATTGGCTTTGGTCATGTACTGAAAAGAGTTGAATCAGTTTACTCCATTAAGAATTAATAACATGAATGGTTTAATAAGAATTGGGGGATGATAAAAAGAAAGGGAGGAAAAGAAAGAGGAAGTAGAAAAGAAGGAATAGGAGAAAAAGAAAGAAGAGGAAAGACAGAACAAAGTAGAGAAGAAGAAAGAAAAGGAGATAGAGGAAGAGGGAGGAGGGAAAGGCAGGAGAGGTAAAAGAAAGGAGGTATAAGAGAAGCACAAAGGATAGGAAGCAGAAAAAGAGATGAGGAAGGAGGAAAAGAAAGGGAGGAAAAAATGAGGTGAAACAAGAGGAAAAGGAAGTGGAAGAAGAAGTGGGAAAAGATAGAGATAAAGGAGATGATGGGAGGGGAGGAAAAGAAAGAGGCGTGAGAGGAAAAGGAAGGAAAGAAAGAGTAGTTGGAAAAGGAGGAGGGAGAAGAAGAAGAAAAGAAGGAGGTAGTATGAGGAAGGATGATAAAAGAAGAGGAGGTGGAAAAGATGATGATGGAATGGGAGGAAAAAAAGAGGAGTGATAGGAAAGGCAGGAAAAGAAAGAGCAGTTGGAAAAGGAGAAGGTAGAGGAAGAAGAGGAAAAGAAAGGGGGTGGCAGAAGAGGAAGTAGACGGAGAGGAAGAGAAGAAAAAGAGGAGGAAGAAGAGGAAAAGGAGATTAAGTGAGGAGAGAGAGGAACAAAAGGAGGAAGTGGAAGTGGAGGGTAAAGGAAGGGGAGATAAAAAAAGAAAAATGGTGTTTTGGTTAAATTTGTTGATGTCAATTGGAGACAGTTAAAAAAAAAGTCTTTTCATGACAATGAATCTCTTCAGAACTGAAATGTGTTCTTTTTTTTTGAATGACCACAAGATGGCAAAGATCTTTGCAGGCAGAATATTGGAAAAAGCTATTTTTGAACCTCAGAAACATCAAATGGTAATAGAAGTTAGATTCACAAGAGTATGTTTTAGAAAAACATTTTTATCAAAAAATTCATGACACCTGCAAAACAATAATGAGAAATAGAAAAAAATTTTTGATTTGTTTTGTAAAAGGAAATGAAAAAAAGTCTTTATTAAATCAGTTTTCTTGTCTTTTATATGAGACGTTATTTAAAGATACTTTTAATGTTGTCAGACATTCTGACGCCATGACACCTGATGTTTTTGATGTATTATTAAAAATGTCACCTGACTCTGATGGACAATGTTTTTGTTTTTTTTTGCTTTTGCAGGTGCAGGAAAGAGTCATTTGAATGGTGACATCTAAAAATGAAAAAAAATATGCATTTGTTGCATCTCTGGGGTTAGGTGGCTTTTGAATTGAGGGGGCTGGACTGGACTTAGAAGTTTGAGAAAGCTATACACATAAACTGAAGTGAGGGAATATGACAAGAAAATGTATAGCCCATTAGTAATAACATGGGACCCTGTGATATTAGTATCTGTTTACTGTTTCAGGTAATGCTTCTCCCAGCCACATCAACTTTATATCCCTCTCCCCTAACACATGGTGCTATCCAAATATTGATTTCCTGATTATTTATTAGTTGTTTTAGCCTCTAACCTAGTGCATAAAAGACATAATTTCCATTCTCCCAGGCTCCAATGTCTCAGCTGGTGCCAGTGAAAAATAATCGATTTCATTATTTCCTACAATCAAATGTGGTTGGTGAGGCATAATTTCATTGTTACACACAGACAGACTGTCTTAAACAGATATATACTTAAATCTATACAAAACAGACACACAGAAGTAAAGGGTGTTTCATTAAAATGGATCAAAGTCAGCGGTAAATAAATCAGTGTTATTGGGGAAAATTTATTTCTCTATTGGATCATGTTATTTAAGTCATGGCAATTATGTGTGAAAATTTTTGATGATATCTCTGCATAGTTGCTCCTCGATCTTACCAATATGCCTTATTATCTCAAATTTAGGCTGTTGAATTGTTGTTGGCTTGTTGGCATAGACCTTACTTTTGAGATAACCCTAAAGGAAGAAATCTAAAGGTGTCAAGTCACAAAATCATGGTGGCCAATTGACTTTGCTGTTTCGAGAGATGATGCAACCTGGGAACTTCTCATTCAAATTCTGTTTGAACATCCATTTTCATAATAGGCTTTGATAACTTTAACACGTTGTTTGATTGTTAATCTTTCCATGGTTGAAATTGCCAAAGACTTAAGTTGTTAAATCTGAAATAAAAAGAAAAAAATCATTAGACGCTTAAACTTAATTCACATTTAAAATCAGTACAAGTTATTGGAACACTCTTTACATCTAGCATATATGATGTCTGGAAAGTATTCAGCCATTTAATATTATCACTAAAAAGAGCCTGTCTAGAGAAATGGTGTCTTCATCATCAATTCTATGACCATGTGTGGTTGTAGAACCACTGTACAGCTAAGCCACAGTAAATTTCCATCCAGGCTCTTACAATATAGCAGCATTCTTGGTAGATTTTCTGTTGTCAGAATGTGGGATAGTCAGGGAAAAATGTGATGGAGAGAAAAAAGAAAAAGAAGACAGATGAATTTGGTTAGATTGAAAAAAATATTCTTTCAAAAAATATACTGTCAAAAAAAATATGTTCTTTCGGGAATTTTGAAACTACCAGCATCTCTCATTTTGTGTGCAATATAAACAAAGCCCAGTCCAATGAAATCCTAATGAATGAAATGCATCACAAAAAATTTTTCATCGCACACACACACACACATATTTTAACAAATATATCTGCATTGAAATATCTAGGGAAATTTTTTCCCAAGGACAAAATGGCTATCATTTGTTTGAATTTCATTGATTGCAATTCACACACACACACACACACACACACACATATATATATATATATATATATATATATATAGAAGTGAACATTGAAGTCAACACTTAGAGGCGACAGAGGCTGTTTCATGTTCACTTTTATATTTATACATGCTCCATCTCTGATATTGAGCACTTTATCCCATAAATATACCACACCTTAAGAGTATATTTATTCATATATATATATATATATATATATATATATATATATATAATAAGTTTTTAAAAATAAAAACAAAAGTACTAAAGAAATTCGGATTATTTACCTAACATGTTCTTTCCTATTTTTCTATATATTTGCACACATATATGTATATCCATCTATCTATCTACATATATATATATATATATATATATATATTAGTATTTACATCAAAAATATGTGAATAACACTACACAAATGCAGTTGTTTCAATGTGTATTAGCGCATCTTATCAGGTAAACGACTGGTTTGTAGACAATTTAATGAAATTTAAAACCATATACAATGTCTTTTCATGTGAAAAAAAGAAGAAAAGAAAAAGAGCAAGAAGGAAAGACACAAGATACAATCTTTTTTCCAGAGAAAAGGAAGAATAAAAGAAGTCAAATGTATATGTTTACAATTAATTATAAGCATATCATATCTTTAACTCTACGATCTTGCTAGACTTTGAAATTTGACAATTGCTTCTTTTTATATTTTAGAATAACCCTGTTGCATCATGTAAAGCTTATCTTTTGTCATTAAGATCAATTTTGATGTAGTATAATTTGTAAATTATTCTTCTAGTACTGCTGGTAATATTTAGTCTAGAGTTTTATGTGTTTGGCTGATATTTTGACATTTTTCATTGATTGGTTTTATTAAAACCCAATACAAGACCCTTTAGTTCTGTTTTGTATGATCCATCTTTGTTAATTTATTTTATATGATCTATATGTTTGAAGTTTTGTTTGACCTATTTATTTAAATATTTTGTTTGACCTATTATTTAAATATTTTGTTTGATCTATATATTTTTAATAATTTTGTTAGAGCATTTTTGTTTTCTTTTCATTTATTTCTTAAAGAGCCATGTTATTTACCAAATTGTGAAATTCTAACTTTTAACTCACAAAGTATGCAGTTTGTCAATTGTCTTGTTAAATTACGTTTCCTTTCTCATCGGAAATGTCATGTGTCTTATGTTAACATTATAGCAAACTTACATTTGTATCGAATATAATGTCTAAGTTGTCCACGATTTTAAATCTGTGGGTCATGACTTCTTACTTAGCCTATTTAGGTCATTTTGATTGGTGGATCTGATTATAAACAAAACAAATTCTCCTGCTATCTCCTCCCACTTCTTTCCTACTTTTTTTTCCCTTATTCTTTCTTTTTTTCTGGAAAAAGATTGTATCATGTGTCTTTCTTTCTTACTCTTTTTCTTTTCTTTTTTTCACATGAAAAGAGGTTGTATGTGGTTTTAAATTTCAATAAATTCTCCACTAACCAGTCATTTACTAATACCTGATGAGATGTGTTTGTACACATTGAAACATGATTGCACTTATGTAGCATTATTCACATATTTTTTATGTAATTATCCTAAAATAAAGAATATTGCTCTACTATTGTATTGAACCCTTTTCTTAAATTAATGATATGAATGTCAAAATTTATATTCGATTTGTTCTCATTTCATATGGACACACACACACATATATATATATACTGGACTTTCCCAAGAGCGCATATCTTTCTTTAATAAGAGTTGTCGAATACTCAGGCTGGTAGACAAAAATAAATAAATATACTGTTGAATAAATAAATGTAGTATCTACTGAAATACTGGTATCCACTAAAATAATATTTAAAGTGATTATACATAAAATCAAATCAAAGTAGTAATGCTAGCTATTAATGCTAATAATTGATATATGTAAAATGATATACTTTATATCAAAGTGAATAGAATTTCTGCAAATAAAGTGATCAATATTGAATAAATATTAATCAATAAAATCATTCTTAATGAAGGTCCCAATGAAGGATTGAACGTTATTATATATATATATATATATATATATATATATATATATATATGTAAAATCAAAAGGTGGCTCTTAACAGACTGATATAGATAAATATGTTAAATATAAATGGAAAGATAGAAATAGACAGAGATAGATAGATAGATAGATAGAGTGAGAGAGAGAGAGAGAGAGGGAGAGAGAAAGAGAGAGAGAGAAATAAAGAAAGAAAGAACAGAAAGATAGATAAAAAGTGATCAATAAATATGTTGATCTGAACAAGTGGTGATAGATAGATATATAGATAGATAGACAGATATATAGTTCGATAGATAGATATGAACAGTTTGAGATAGATAGATATGAACAGATTAAGATAGATAAATGAATAGAAATCAGATCAATATATATATATATTTATAGAGTAGATAGATAGGAACAGATCTAGATAGATAGATAGATATGAACAGATCAAGAGAGATAAATGAATAGAAATCAATATATATATATATATATATATATATATATATATATATATATATATATATTGATAGATGATTGATAGGTAGATAGATAGGAACAGAGATAGATAGATAGATAGATAGATAGATAGATAGATAGATAGATAGATAGATAGATAGGAACAGATTGAGACAGATAAATAGTGGTAAAGTAAACAAATTGTGAACAGATGTTGTATGAGATTTTAAGTGTGGGACAGGGTTGGAAGGTGCATTGCAAATTGCTTCCAGCTGATTTGTCTGTTGTTATTAAATCTCCTTCTCATTGCCACTGCTTGGGGACTAATTCATTCAGCTTGACAGCATCTCTTTACATGGTCAGAAATATCACATTGTTGCCAAGCAACGATAAGAATTAGTCCACCCAAACAGATTCCTTAGATGTTGGCCTGCATTTTGTTTTTGATTTTTTTGGGGCCTATTCGTACATTTTCAAATCAGTCTTGGACTTGGTCTCTAGGGACAAGTAACAGCTACGGAGAGCATAGATTTTCACTGAAGGGTTAACATTAGTAGAAATCCTAAAATACATTATACTAAAATAGCTAAGGGTTAACATTAGTAGGAATCTTAAAATACTTTATATTAAAATAGCTAAGGATTAACATTAATAAAAATACTAAAATATTATATACTAAAATAGATAAGGGTTAACATTAGTAGGAATACTAAAATAGGTAATGGTTAACATTAGTAGAAATACTAAAATTCATTATGCTAAAGTAGCTAAGGGTTAACATGAGTAGAAATAATAAAATACTTTCTGCTAAAAGAGATAAGGGTTAACATTAGTAGAAATACTAAAATTCATTATACTAAAGTAGCTAAGGGTTAACATTAACAGTAATACTAAAATAATTTATAACTAAATAGCTAACATTTAACGTTTATAGAAATCATAAAATATTTTATACTAAAATAGGTAAGATTTAACTTTAATAAAATACTGAAATAGCTAAGGATTAACACTAGTAGAAATACTAAAAATAATTTCTACTAAAATAGATAAGGTTTAACATTAATAAAAATCCTAAAATACTTTCTACTAAAATAGATAAGGGTTAACATTAGTAGAAATACTAAAATACTTTCTACTAAAATAGAAAAACATTTAACTTTTATTCCTGAATCATTATTATCTCAAAAAAAAAAAAAATTCTTACTATTTAAAAACATTATTTAGTTTTAAATAACTTGCAAATGGTTGATAAGTCATAAAAAACCAATCAATAAACAAAGCAATTTCATTCAGTCTCAATGGTTAACAATGGCTTTGAATGAATTAACCATATATATCTTAAAGAAGACAATCTTTCATCAGACACTATAGTCTGACACAACTCAATTGTAAATGAGGAGCTTTACCCAATAACAAAAACGACGTCACTTGAAAATTTGCAGTCCTAAGAAATATGGATAGCAAATATATAACTTGAAAGGAAAATAATGATATAATCAAATTGTTACTTTTCTATGTGACCAAAAACAAAAGGTTTGTAAGAAAAATCTCGTCAGTCCTAGAAGGAGTGATAATACGGGACATGAAAAGTTTAATGACCTTTTTAATAGATTTTATAAATTTCACCTGACAATTACATTAGCCATTCAATCAATCTATAGAAAATGATGAAGGAATGTCTTTTTTAAGATGTCAAGGATTCATTCATTTGAAACCATTTGTAATTGTTAACCTGAAAAAAATGGTTATATATAGATGATAGGTTCGACCTTTCTGAATGAGTTGCAGACCATGGATGACATACATAAGAGAATCTAGATCTGATGAGGCTTTCAGGTATTTATTTGGGTTTTGTAAATTATGAGGAGATTTAGATATGTAAACTAATCCTGTATTCACTTTCCTGGACTAAATTTTACATTGAGGTATTGTTATAGTGGAACACACCTATTCTATTGTTAATAGACTCTCCCACCTATAATAAGTAGGAGTAGTAGCAGTTGGTCAGTTAGTCAGTGTTGGACGACAGTCAAACTCTCTGCCTTTGGGCAGAGAGGAACCCGGATGAGGCTATGCCGAAGGGCAGAGTTTCGTCCGGGGAGGTAGACAGACCCGATCCCGTTTATGTGGGGTCTATGGGGATTTTTTGACTGAGCCTACGGGCTCGGGAACCCCACATTAAATTCGGCCTTGTGCCACATGTGACTGCGTGGGGCAGTTACTAAATAGCGTCGATGCCGGACAACCATTAGTCGGATACTAAAGTATCAGCGACCACCACTAGATTACTGCGTCATTACCTATTATATCAAGTTCCTAATGTTTTGTATGTCGAACCTATTTTAGGACCGACTTAGTACAAATACAAGCCTCCACTGTGAAACCACTCTACAACAGGTATTTCAAGTGCTTACAATTTATCAATTCCACATTCCAATTAATAATTATAGTAATAAATAATAATAATAGTAGTAATAATAATAATAATAATAATGTGCTTTCTTATTGACATGGCAGTCCCTGCAGACTGTAATGTATCTTTGAAGATCTTTAAAAAACTATCAAAATACAAGGATCTTAAAGTGGAAATCTAAAAAGTGTAGCACATGAGGACATCAATAATTTCAGTTGTTGTTGTTGTTGCCCTTGGATTGATTGGAAACAGTTCCAATAGACTCACTGAAAGGATTCCTGGTAGGCTATGCCTTAAAAACAAAAAAAAAACTATATTCACAACTACAGCTTACACATTACGAAGGGCTTTATCCATATAAAAAGTGTGAGGCTCTTAGGTTGTTTTTTTTTTCTTTTTACAAAAATGCTCAATCATTTCTGACCTTAGGTCTCTGGTTGGTACCCAGAATGAATTTTCTATACAACAGAAAACAAAGAAAATAATAATAAAAATAATAATCAGTCACAAAACCAGATCCTATCACTGTCACATAATCGGGATGGAACTAACCCGAAATGCAGGATCTGCAGAAAATATGATCAAACTGTCTACCATATTATTTCAGGATGTCCAGAACTGGCAAAGAATGAATATGCCCACAGACATAACAAGGTAGTGACATATGTGTACTGAAAGATATGCAAGAAGCACAAAGTCGAACCCACTGAGAGATGTTATGAGCACCAACCAGACACAATTACCCAAAATAACGATGTAACTATCCTCTGGGACATGCCAATTCAAACTGACAGGAAAATAAAAGCTAACAGACCTGATATTGTCATAAAAGACAAGAAATTCAGGAAGTGTATGCTTATTGACATAACAGTTCCATCTGAGAGAAACACATCCATGAAAATTATTGAGAAATTGTCCAAATACAAGGACCTGGAGATTGAGATTAACAGGATGTGGGGAATAAAGACTGAGACTGTACCAATAGTAATCGGAGCACTGGGCCTCGTGAGAAAAGGTATGGCCAATTTTACTAACAGTGTCCCAGGTAACATCAACATACAAGTTGGCCAGAAAATCACCCTACTAGGAACATCCCATATACTAAGAAAAGTGCTATCAATTAAATGATAATTCACCTATAGGGCCTAAGGACCCTAGTTTGGACCCGGCTCTACAGGATACAAAGCAGGAAACATAACACAAACAGCAACAATAACAACAACAACAATAATAATAATAATAATCTCAGAAATGTAGCACATAAGGACATAAATAATTCCAGTTGTAGCTGGATGGATTACTAGTAGCCTATGCCTTAAAGAAATACAAAAAATTGTACTCACAAGTACAGCTTGCACATTATGAAGAGCTTTATCTATGTAAAATGTGTGTGGTCTTAGGTTTTTTTTGTTTTTTTACAAAAATAATCAGTGGAAAATGTCATGAAGCCATTTCTGACTTTAAATCTCTGGTTGGGACCAAGAAGGAAATGTGTATACAACAGAAATCAGAGGAAATAATAATTAAAATAATAATAATAATAATAATAATAGATACATTAATTATTATGGAAACCTTTATTTTGCATTTTGAATATATCTTGGCCTTGTGGATTGAAAAGAAAAACAGATTCTGACAAATGTCGCTTCTCTAAGAATAGAAACCCATTCCAAACAGTAAAAGACACGACTCTTCACTAAGATGATCAGATAAGATCCAAATGTTACTCCTGTAGAGTAACTGATAACTTCTGCCAGTCACAATGGCCACCATCTTCAAATTCTAGTCTTTCTCACAACTACTTTGTTTATCTGAAGTGAAAGAATGTCTGGCAATTTACCAGAATATTCTTCATATTTATTTACCAGAAATTTTGGAATAAAAGAAACTAGCTCAAGAAGTATCGTCGTTTTCCAAGCGTAGTTTAGATGTGGCACAAGGCCAAAAGTATGGGGCACCCAGTGAGGATTAAACTCACTAATCAGTCATAAATGTTTTAGTGAGACAACCTTGCTAGCCATTACATCTCCCCGAAGTGCCCCTGACTCAAGAAGTATAAACAAATAATATAGACTTGTTTAGTTGATTTAGATTGGAGTTCTAGGGAAACAATAATTGAATCTTAGGATATTGCGTGTCCATTGGTCACATGGGAATTCAGCCTCTTACCAAAACTTGCTTTTAGAGGAGTTTTTGCTATTGTTCATTGAGCAGTTAACATCTCATTTTCCTGAAGTCCGCATATGTGGAAAATGGACATTATATTCACTGCTTTTGCTTGAGTGGAAATGAGACCTTTGTCTCCAGCTTCAGCAAGGCACTTTATTTTACTTTGTCAAGAGAACCAGGAAAAGTAAGACATCTTGTGTTTATCTTTTATGGACCTCAAACAGACATGCTCGTTCTTGGATCAATGTGTATATTCATTTGTTTGGGGATACAAGCAATTTGTTGTAACATTTTTTGCATTTATTATATGTTTTAATTGTGCACAGGTGTATTTCATTTTTCATTTCAGTGTTAGTGCACCAATAGATACACTAATGCTAATATTAGTACCTGGTGAGTGGGACAATATTAAATATCTTTCTAGTACCAGATTGCTGGTAAATTATGACTGGCAAATAAAATTATACAAATAAGTGGTACCAATAGTGTACAGGAAAATACCTCCTCTAAAATCTGCTAAAAATATTTTTCATACGAATTCATGGCTTGAAAACGAGTTGACTCATATAATTGGGATCTCCTTGAAAAATATTCTGGGTGCAGAGTGGGGGATCACTGTGTATTTCTCTTCTGCATTACGCTTTATATTTACATTTACCGTCTTTAATTTAGCATTATGGACAGGCAAATCCTTCCTCTAAAACTTGCTTAAAGATATCCTTTGGAATTTGGGGTAACAAAAGTGTTATATTCCGTGCTAAGGGAATAAACACATAACACCAGGTGGATACTAGAAAAAAGGTTTATTGTACAACAACGAATACAATACGATACAGTTATACACACAGGTCAATCTAGTAATGAGTGCCACTAATTGTCTGGCTCTCACTCTTCCTTGAGTCTCTCATAGACAGTAGACTTTATAGGTACTTACTACCTATATTGTAATCATTCACGGGGGTGACAGGTTATTCCATTACATCAAAAAGTTATTTCTTAAGTCTGATCTTGGTAGAACTCGGGAAAAAATCCATTTCGTCTCAGTAGTGGATAGTTCGAAGTCAGAACTTAGTAGTAGTAGTAGTCGTCATCTTAGAAATAGGTCATTGTCAATCTACTGTGTTTTTCTTGGCCCTAAGAAGGGCTGGAAATATTATTAGAAGATGATCTCTTATCTTCTTCACATGTCACATATGACTGGTTTCTCTGGTGGTCGCTTCTCTTGTTCTGGTTTCATTTGCAGTCCCTTCTCCACATCTCACTCAGAGCTGTCAACTTATATCCTTTTGACCAGGGTTGTCTTTTTGTTGAGAGTGAAGTATATAGAGAGAAGTTCAGAGAGAAAGAGGGAGAGAGAAAGAAAGAGATAAGTGTTTTAAAGGAAATCACAAATGCTTTTTTAATTTGAATTCTTTCTTTTTTGTTTATGTAAATTATTTTTATATTTTATGTATGTATGACTCTCTACAAATGCTTGGCGATGAAAACAATTCCTTTCCATTTTATAAGGACAGATTTCTGTCCTTTTTCAGTTATTTTAATTGCTGTTCATTTGTCTGTAATCTGTGTTCAAATGCAGAAACCATCCAAGTTTTTCAACACTGAACCATCGCAAAAACAAAACAAAGAATTCATAAAAGAAAAATCCCCTTTCTGCTATGGCATAATGACTGGTTTGTCTATAATAAGAACACTTGGCATTTTGATTACAAACCCAGTCCTACTGGTCGACCAAAAAAGGTGGGGTATTTTCTAAATCATGGCTTATATTTCCCAAGAAAAAAAAAACATAAATATTTTTAGTGGTTTTTGTTAACAGCAGTAAAGTGTAAGGAATGGTGAAAAAAGATGGATTCTCTTTCTGGCCATTTCTTTTTTATTTTTGTTTTTTCTTTAATAATCAAACCTTAACACCCACAAGTTGTTTGCAGAAAGTCTGTCACGACTGCCATTGGAAGCTCTTTAAAACTAACAAACAGGACCACATAGACCCTGCAGCAAGTCCTTATCAAAGTCCATCAACAGTTCACTAATTTCTACTAGCCTTACGAACCACTATAGCATTTTCATGTTATTACCACACCCTTGGATATAAATATAGTTTCAGTTTACAGAAGGGTTATTTATGGATGCTTTCTAGGGTAGGGAAGTAAAAGATAAAATGACAATTTACTTTATCCTGAATTTGCCATGCCATTGGAGTTTGTATTTAGTAGAATTTAGTGTCTGCTAAGCTCAATACACAAATAATCACTAATGAAGTAAGTTCAATTCTCACTGAATATGCCATACATATGACCTTGTGTCAGACTAATGTAAATTTAGTAAATAGCAGGAAGTATTTCATTAAGATCCTTAGAATGTAATGCTGTTTGGGTTAGTCTTTGTATCTCTATTTTATCTGGTTCAATGGTTGGAATGGTTAGGGACTGACTTTTAATGCTACCAACAAACATACAAAAAAAATGGAACATTATTATTTGGGTAACTGAATTACAAATGTCATGTTATTAAGTTGCAAACTGTACTGAAAATTGCTTTATTTTCAAGTTAGAAAATTTTAATGGTATTGTCCTAAACAAAATCTTGCTATGATGTGCTGTTTTTGCTGTGTTCTGAGATTATACCCACAAACAGAAACTGGGTTTTTATGAATATATAAATCTATAAATATTATAAATATTTAACCATAAATTAATTTAAAGTTCAAGGAGACAGAAGATAACAAATTGATGTTTCATTTAAATTTTTGAAGATTGTAATTGACAGGAAAGCAGAGTTTCATATATATATATATATATATATATATATATATAGAGAGAGAGAGAGAGAGAGAGAGAGGGAGAAAGAAGGAGAATTAATACAAGTAAAAGGTTTGTCACTTAGTTAATTGATGTTTCTTTAAGCACCCTGACTCCAGAGTTTTCTAGATGGACCCTCTGGGAACCACACCATCCACTTGTCAAGGAGTATCAGCAATCGACTGCTTATACTTGTACATTTTTCTTTTTTATATGCACTTTTCATTGGTGCAAATTTTTTTATAGTGTATGTGTGCATACAGGTGTGTGTGTGTGTGTTCGTGTGTGTGTGTGTGTGTGTGTGTTTGTGTTCATGAGCATGCGTTCATCTGTGTGTATGTGCCTACATGTAGAATGTTGTAGTTATTTGTCCTTTACATCATTTTTTTTCACTTTATACTCACTCCTTAGCCTTTTCTCTTTCTTTCTCCTTTTTGTCTTTTCTTTCAACTGTTGCCATTTTGATTTCCAGTTTTCTAGACACACACACACACACACACACACACACACACAGACATTTATATATATATATATAAATATAAATATAAAGGTGAACATTGAAGTCAAGACTCGCAGGTGACAGTCTGTTTCATGCTAGATGCAATTGTCAGGATGATATATATATTTTTTCACAGCATTCAATTCTGCTATTATATTCTCATGAAAAAACAACAACACTGCCTTACATCAACATGGAATCAATACAATTTAACTACTACATAAAAAATATACCCACATCAAACCTAGATGATTACAGAATCAAACTCACAGAAAGAATAGAACATTTTATAAAATGCCTAAGGTGGAAAGTATTGTGTTTATTCAACAAAGACAATGACGATAGTGTCAACCACAACAACAGAAACAGTAACATTAAATTATCAAATTTGGATTTACCTCAGTGAAAGTCAACCACAACAAAACAACCTCATTGCTTTTGAAAATGACTTAACAAATATAATCAATAATTTGGAAATAAGAAAATTCAGCAATAATATCCAAAAAAGGACTTGAAAAGATCAAAAAATTATAAACAACTAAAAAAATATTTATAAAAGCAAATAAATCCAGGATAATCTATAAAATCGAAACCAACAATTACAATACACAAGTCGACAAAGAAGTCACTAAATTTTACAAAACAACTAAAAAGAAAAAAGTTAAAAACATAGCTACTAAACTAAAATTTGTCAATAGAATAAAACAACTAGCAAAAATAGAACCATTTATAAAATTAAAGTACCATAAGGACAACATCACAACCAAAACAACAAGCAGATTACTTAACCCCACAAAAAGCAACATTGAGAAAATAAAGCAAACAAATATTAGAAAAAAATATTCTCAAACCTAAGAAACATAGTAAACATAAACCAGTGGAAAAATACAAAAGCAACAATCAATTGGTTTAATAACAGTAACAATAAAGAAAACTATTCCCTCACACAGTTAGACATAAAAGACTTCTACACATCTATTAATGACAATACACTAAATAATGCAATAAACTTAGCAATACAATACATGAATATGCCCAATGAGGACATAAATATATTTAAATACTGCTGAAAATCAATATTATACCATAATAAAAAAATATGGACAAAAATGGGCCATGATAATATTAATAATAATCATAATAATAGCTTTGATGTAACAATGGGTAACTATGATGGTTCACATATGCAAACTCATATATATACATAATCTATAAATTAACAAATATGATTAACAAAAAAGATATAGGTCTATACAGGGATGATGGTCTGTTAATTCTAAGAAATTGCAACAGCAGTACTACAGAAAAAATAAGAAAAGAAATAATAAAACCTTCAAAACCATAAGATTTATAACTGATATAAAATCCAACCAAAAAATAGTAAATTTCTTAGGTATAACCTTCAATCTAAACATAACATACAGACCATAGAGAAAACCAAACAACAACCCAATATACATTAACTAAAATTCCAACCACCTCCCTAATGTATTCGAACAAATAACCATATCTATAAATAAAGAAATTTAAAAAATTTCTAGTAGCTTAAAAATATTCAATGAAAACAAAAAATATATGAATCAGCCTTAAGAAACTGCAAATATTCAAACAAACTAGAATACAAAAATGAAAACAATTCAAACAAAAACAATAGAAAAAGAAACATAATAACATGCAGTGAGTGTGCTGTATGCATGTGTGTCCATGAATGTATGGGAGTATATACTCTATATACATATTCAAACAGCAAAGAAAACAATCTGTAAACCCAACCTACCATAATTAATACCCCGAAAATAAGAAAAAAATTGCCATTTAAGCATTAGTTTATTATTAACATGTGCATGTGTATGTGTACAAATGTTTATATGTGCACATGTGCATGCATATATGTATGTGCACATATGCACAACAGTACAAATACAGGCATATGCACAAAAATTCAAATAATAATAAATAAATATTTAGTTATAAACCTGACCTCCTACAATTAATACTTAAAATACCACCAAAGTAAATAAGAAAATGAAATAAGAGCAAAGTGAAAATATATAAAAATATTTATCATTTAAGCTTTAATATCAGTTATTTATGTAAAAAATTGAATTACATCATTCATAAATCAAGAAAAAATCTATAGTGCTCAAAAATGAAAAACGATAACATGTCTAGAGATAAAAGCAGAAATAAATAGCAACAATTGAAAGAAAAGAGGAAAAGAAAAAGAAGAGAAAAGAAAAAGAAGAGAAAAGCTAAGGAGTGAGTGTAAAGTGGAGAAAAAACAAAGAAAAAGATAAATAATCTTGATACCTTACACATACACAAATCTGCAAAGATGTGCACTTGTTTTTGTTGCTTTTTTTGTTTATTTGTTCTCAGTTTCTTTCCTTTGTCATTTCAAGTTGTTTTTTTATTTGGAAGGCTTAGTGTTGGTGTTTAGTTTATTTTCAAATGTTGCGCCATTTGTTTTCAAGGATTGGTCTGTGTATATTTATGCAACTGTTTTTTTTTAATTCCAGTGTTCCTGCATTTGATGGAACCAAATTTCAAGTCATTGTGGTAATAAAAGAGAAGAAGCCAACATTACATAAGATATCTTTCTCCATAGGTGACTGTATATTAAAGTGTGTTTAAAAAATACACATCAAAATTTCAGTTTGACTTGAATTGACGTCACCTTGAATGACTTGAAATGGATTCCCTCAGCATCATTCCGTCACATGAAATGAGCAAGAAAAGCTCCTCTCTGTTTCAATTACAGATTCACCAGTCTTAAAAAAAAATTACAAGAGTAAACACATGGTATGCACTGATCCAAGACATGATGGTAACTGATGCTATCTGAGAAAAACATGATAAAAAGATATTAGCTAGATGAAGACACCATTGCCACTTGCTAAGTTCATTAACACCAAACAGGTGACAGTTTAAGGTATTTCTGCTACACAATGTATTCCTCACAGTTTTAAATTTTGATTTTCAGTTATTCATTAGTCTGCCATTTTTAATATTTAATGAGCAAAATTTACCTAATTTGCATAATTTAAAAATGATTCTTGGAAGAAGAGGTCAAAAGTTTTAGAAAATCTATAACTTGCTGGATTTCTTTTTTATTTTGTGATTTATTTAAAGTCATATCCTTGATCTTTGAGTTTTATGTTGGCATATTCCTCAGACTTGCCATGGGAAATTATTTTTAACAATTATATTAATAAGAAAAAATTGATCAAATTTGGTCTTCAGAATTTCAATGGCGTCATAGTTAAAATCTTTTAATGCCAAAATGATATTGTAGTTCTTAACAAATAGACCCATATCCTAAAAATACATTTGTGTATGAACCCGTGTTAATGTTTTATATACACTACGTCTCTCTCTATTAACCATCTTTTATTTTTCCTGATTTTTAGAAAACTAATAAAGGAATTCACATTAATATTTAATATGCAAGATATTTCAGTTATAGTAGACCACCTGTCAATTTTACAATGTATCAACAGTGTAACACAATGTTCCCTCAAATCATTTTGTCTGAGCCTGAAGTGACTGATGTTTTATAACTGCCAGTAAAATCAAGGTGTCCACTGTCCACAATTAGGAAAAGGGGAAATAAATAAATATATGAAAACTTTTGAGATCAAGTGTCACTCAGCTGGAAGGTAGAGAATTCCAGTTGTAGGCTTATATAGACAGAATGATGATTAGAGTTAGTGGAGTAAGAAGCTGTTGGCAGAGGTTTAGAATCACAAGCAATCAGAGTGATGGAGAGATTGTCAGGGATGGGATTCATATTGGTCAAGGGCAAATCTGGTCTGTTAGTCTGTCTTGAGAGAAGACAGAAGTAGCAGTAAGGATCCTCCAACTGTCTACCCATTCCAAGCCGATAAAGAATCCAGCATTTTTGTGTTTTGCCTTCTTGCTTTGGTGATATTTTCTCCTCTTCTGTTTTTGGGCCTTTCTTTGTTTTTGTTTACACTGATATAAATAGGAATGAAAACACATTATGAGAGGAAAGACAGACCCAAGACTATGCAGTTGTATATTTACAATAATTTTATGAATTTATTAGTCATTTTATTGAAACTCCCAAACCATTATGGTGGAATTCAAATTTGTTATTATAAAATAAATGCAAAGTTTACAAAGACAAATGTTTTGAAGAATGTTCATTTGATTTATTTTTTACAGCTTATCAACCCTTTTTGTATTATGTAAAGCTGAAACATTTTATATTGTGTAAAATAGAAACAACTTCAAGTATAAGCTTATGAAGCTTTATTTGACTAATTCAGCTTTAGTGTTGAAAACTTTTATTTTATTATAGTGGATGGTTACAAGCGAGAGAGGAGATGGGATGGGCTTATTTTATTACTATTATTATTATCACATATTTTTTTTTGAAATTGAATATTTTATTAACAACTTTTTTCCTGATATATAAACAAGATGGGTTCATATTGTTTTGAAGAAAAACTGAAAACAGTACTATTGTAATAATGTCAATGTTAAAAGAAAAACGTTCATCTGGGATATATGCTTTATGTTTTGAAACTAGTTTTTTTTAAAAATCCTTCATTGATTGATTTTGTAAGTTTCTTCATATGGAAAATTTTATGATTTTGGCATTTCTTCATATGGAAAAAGACTTCACAGTATCCAGAATAACGTTCTAAGGTTAATCCTTGTAAATGTGCTTGGCTTCTTCTTAAACTATGGCTCTAAGTGTACAATGTATATCTAAGCTGTCATCTTAACACCATGCAGAACTTACCTTAGGCCCACTACATTACTACCTATAATCCCAATCCAAAAGGTTGTATATCATTTATCATTTATAAATAGAATTCCAGAAGATTGTTAGCAAAATTTACAAAGACAAATGTTTTGAAGAAAAATTGAAAACAGTATCATTATGATGATGACAATTATAAAGACAGCATTGTGAAGTGTATGCTTGTATGTCCTGAAATTAGTTTTTAAAAATCATTCATTCATTGGTTTTGTGAGCTGTGGTATTATTTGCCTCCTCCTCTTATGTTCATATAACAACTTCTTTCAGTAACTCTCTACTCTGAGTGGCTCTTGGGTCTTGTAAATGGGTGAACAGCTAGTAAAACAAATATCTCTACAAGTGCCACAAGAAAGTCCATGCATATCTGACCTGTCACCTTCCGTAGCATTTGAAACTCACTGTTGGTCCACCACTTAATTACTTATAATCCCCACCCTCAAATATCCCACCAGCTTTGTCTTGTTGACAACTTAACCTTCAAAGATGGCCACTGCTTAGCCCCCCCATACCCTTTGCTCTACCTGACTCATTGAGGATAGCATGATATTTGTAGATGAAGGGAATGGTTGACAAATTGGTCTTCATGTATTTTGTTGTCTATTTCATTCAATTTTCCTATCCACCACAAGACTAAAATGTCATAGTTTGATAAAGACAGTTTTTTTTTATTAACTACTCACAGCTCAGAGAGATAAATCTTCAACTTGCTCTTATCAGATATACATTGGGGTTGTCCATGATTTTCAGCAAATTTCTTCACTGTATTTGTTACTTGCCATTCATTTTTCTATTTCTAGACTTGTTTTACTATTTCTAGACTTGTTTTACTATTTCTAGACTTGTTTTACTATTTCTAGACTTGTTTTACTTCTTGAAAGCTGTGAAGTTATTAAAAATTTCTCTTGTTGTTAATAAGGTCAGAAATTGTCAGTCTTAAGTTGAGGAGGTCGTGTTTTGAACAAAAACTAAAAATGTTGAGTTGGTTGACAAAATAGACAAGTAAAATAGTGAGTAAATCAAAACAAGGTAGAAATATTTATTCTATTGGGAAATTTTTTTGTGTGTAGAGAAAATGTCAAGGAATGTCCCTGAAAGAAAATGTGAATTCCAGTAATGTTATTAAGAGTGTCTCTGTAAAAAAGGGTGAAGAAAAAGTTGAGCTTAGTCTCTTGATGAGTTAAAGAACGAGTGAGATATATTGTCTATGCCATGTGCGTCTATTGCATGGAGAGCTAATTTTAGATTCCTATCTTGATCCCACTTCAAAATAAAAGAAGGCTAGTCTCTCCAGATTCACAGCATGCATGTTCATAGTTATTTTTTCATTACACATGCTCAAAAGCTGAAAAGTGGTTGCTGCTGCTGGTAGGCTTATTGATACATGCATGTCCAGCTGAAAAAGGCAGCCATAAACTTTCAACTTGGCTTTGAAATGTCTTAATTCAGAACATTCTACACAAATAGCTTCTGTTTGTTTCCATCTGTACAAAACAAACCAGCTTTCATCCTAACTGTACAGATAAATGTTTGTCTTTACATTCTAATAAATATTTGTTTTATATCTCAATAAAACATGAAGTTGATAATAATATGAGATAGTGTGTGCGTGTGTGAGTTTATTCTGTGTGTATGTGCATCTCCTTTTTATTGGAATCTTAATCACCATATAGTATACCATGTGAAGGATTTTGTGACAAATATCCACATACACTGTATACGGTGTGTCTTTCTGTGTAGTTTGTTTCATGATATGCATGTCTATTGTGTATGCATTGGTAGAAAATTAAATAAATAAAAATAAACAAATAATAACAAAGATAACAAAATTTCACCATCTCTAAAAATAGATGTATATTCAGAATTGCTAGACCATGAAGTCATATTTCGACTAACTGTGCCAACTGGGATACGAACATCATAGTCTAGTGAGCGAATCAGAAACAGAAGCTGTTTTCAACCAGGACATAAGGTCACAAATCATGAACCAATAAGAAGTGAAGCAGCACTTTCAAAGCAGATTTCTAGATATGTATATAACAAGATGGAGAATCAACCAATGAATTAATTTTATCCATTCTCCAATGCTGCGATCATCAGACCCAGAACTGAAATATAACATATACACAACCCAGACAATCCCGCATAGATACATTCAATATCTACCTCCTCCTATCACATTTTAAGCAGATTGCTACTTATATAACTGAAATTATATATTTATATATATATATATATATATATATATATATATATATATATAATGAAGAAATATAGTTTTTAAGGTGTGCTATATTTATGGGATAAAGTGCTCAATATCAGAGATAGAACGTATGTAAATATAAATATAAAAGTGAACATTGAAATCAACACTCAGAGGCTAGATACAATTGTCAGGATGCGAGTGATGGGTTTTTTTCCAACTATTTATATATATGGGTTGGTGGTGCATTGTGGGTAGTCCATTCTGGTGGTTATATATATATATATATATATATATATATATATATATATATATATATATATATATATATATATATATATATATATATATATATATATATATATATATATATATATATATAATGGAGGCACGGTGGAGCAGTGGATAGTGGCTTGGATTGAGGAATCGCAGAGCCGAGTTCGAATTCAGTCGAATCCATTACATTCACTTACGTGCTAATACCCTTGGGAAAGGTATGTATCCTCTTCAAGAGAATATAGATCCAGGGAGAGCTGTATGTCAGAGACAGAGCAAAATTATTAATTAATGAATATCAAACACTTAAAATCCCATAGGTAATAATTTTCATTTCATGAAAGCTATAAAAAATAGCTTTCTATCTTTCAAACCCGCAAACCAAATATAAGCAGGAAAAATGTAATGTGTTAAATAATGTTAAAAACCTAGGAGTTTTTTTTATCTGTAGACTTTAAGGTTTGTGATGACTTAATTTAATATAATGATTTCAGATTTAACTCATTACATTAATGTGGCATTTAAGGAAAAGTGTGATTGAAAGTATTTTTAAGTCAATGAGAATGAGAAACAATACACTGGCTTTTTCACTGGCTTAGATTCTAATGCAGATATCTTCAATTTAACATACAATTTATAATTTATATTAAAAATAGTGTTTGGTTAAAGACATTTTAAATAATATTCAGAATTTAGCGAAAGATTTAGAATTTTATGTAAGTTCTTAATATAATTACCCAAGAAATTTAAATTAAATTACCCAAGAGATTTGAATTAAATAATTATTAATTATTTAGATATTTAGAGAAACTTAGTATATTTATTTATAAAGTATAATTTCCATAATGTCCACAGGACAAAGGACTTTTACATTGTGAATTACATGATTCTTTTGGATACTCCAGAATGTTTTCCCAACCTGAAATCGACTGAATATTTTTGGAGGTGGATATCAAAGGAAGTCTATAGAAATGGACGTCAATTCCAAACAGCGCATGCTCTTCCTGAAGCCTTCTTCACTACTTGAAATAACATCGCAGCCAACCTTTTGCAGATGCTTATATTGACCATGCCAAAGCAAATTTTTGAAGTTATTCACAATGACAGATGTGCAACTCACTAGTGAGATGTATTGTTTGGCATTTCCTACTGTGTTTAGGACTTTTTTTTTAGGTATGGTCTTAAACTTTTGGCCAGCTAGTATTCAGCCTAATTTCCCAATATTTAAATTTTCTCAATTAAATGCTAAAAAATTTTTTAATATTTATTTTTCCTTTTCTTATTTTCTTTTTTTTAAAAGATCTACTTAAATAAGTGGTTGAATCTCACAAAGTAAAAGTTATATTTTTTCTTTATTTTCATTGGCCATAATATTTTGGCCAGCAATGTATATTGTGTTATATAAAAAATATTTTGTATATATTAATGTTATGCGCATTTTTTTACATTATACACACCTATAATAGATATTGTAATATGTATGCATGGTGGAGTTATGGATATCAGCTTGGATTGAGAAATTGGAGAGTCAAGTTCGAATTCCAGTCAGATCCATTACATTCACTTACATGCTACATGGGAAAGGTATGAATCTACTTTTTCTCCTCCTAATTATGGGTAAACAGTAGGACAGACTGGGTTCTATAGCCTTCAATAGCAACTGGTCTACTGCAGAAAGAAATGGTAACCTACTGCAGGAAAAAATCTGCCTTGTCAGTCATGTATTGAAAGATACATGATCACCTAAGTGTGTATCATACATGGCACATAACTGACTGAATATGTGTGCAAAAATTAATTAACCATGAGTTATACCCCTTGATATAGAACTTTCCTGAATGAATTTCTGATGTGGTGTGAAATAAAAAAACAAGAATTTATCACAAGACACAGACACTGTACACACTTTTGAACATGTGAATTTGATATAAACAAGCATCTTAATTGGATCTCCTTGTCTTTCACACTGTAGGTATTTGCCCTAACATTCACTGATAGAAAAAAAAAAAAGAAATTATAAAGCACTAGTGAGAAAATTCCTGGAATATATTCAAGGCAAGAAAGATAAAGTCTACAAAAGGTATCAGTTTAACAAAAGGACACAGCGGGAAGGAGAAACTTTCCTGTTGTTTCTCAGAGACATACAAAGACAAGCAGAAGCATTTAAAAGACAGTATGGTATGTGACTGTCATTATGCAAATCCAGAATGACAAGATTAAAGGAAGAGTAATGGACTTAATCTAAATCAGGAAAAAGTAATAAATGTCTGCAAAAATGATGAAATAGCTACAAGTTGTACCCTAGAAAAGTCTAATATGCTTTGAGTAAGAATGAAACAGTCCACCCACCAAATATGGTTGGGCACAGGGAAATATATGCAAGGGAAGAAAAAAAACAAAAACAGAGTGAAATGAATATAGTAGATGTGGATGTTGCTACATGGATACAGCTTGCCTGGCAAGACGTATAGGAAGTGTCTAAAGGTAGGATATTTTAAAAACATATGCCGAGTAGTGAGTCAAGCAGAATGTTTCAGCTTGGATTCGGTCGAATGTTTTATCAATAAAATAGGGTCATGGTGGTGATGGTGAAGAAGGCTTGTAGATGGGTGGTAATGATGTTGAGGTGTTATAAATCATGGTGGTTAGTGTCAGGAGCCTGGCAGTGTCAAAGTTGGATTGTCGGCTGCATTTTGCGTGTGAAATGATTAGCGAAACTGGTGGGTGGTAACAGTTGTGTTCAGAGAAATGGCCATTACAACAACAGTGCCCCTGCATGTCTGCAGGTGGCTTTCAGGCCACAATTCTGTTGGTCATTATGATAGACCTGATTTTAAGCAGATATGGAAGTCCCCATGGGCATCTTCTACTCTGGCAAGAACATTCGCAATTGGCCACTGTATCATTTTCCTTGCAGGGACTTGCTTCATGGACTGGATGCTTTGTGATTCAAATAAACACTCATTTGACACTTTTGTGATGCCAACAAATACTCGTCGTCACTTTCGTAATGCTTGTTGTAGTAAAGACTTTGTAATCGCAGATACAACTATAGTACACTGTCGAACAATACTGGTGTCAAATACCTTCAAATAATCTCGCACTAATAGTATTTGCTCAATAATACTCACTCAAATAGTAATCCGTATAGTGGTGTAGTGAATAGAGTAGAGAATAGTGATCTGTATAGTAATAGAGAACAGAGGAGAAATGCAGATCCAAATAATTTAGAGGATAGACTAGAAATGGCAATCAATTAGACACATGCTACCTCCCATATATGTGTTTCCTCTATGGTCATGTGGTCTACTTAATTCAATAATGAGATCACCTGTGTTTGTTTACTGGTGATCTATGTTCAAACTCAAATGTTGGCAGTGACACTTTATTCCTATATAACAGGATGTGATGCTCAGAGCCTATGCACAGAAAACATTTTTTTTATTTTGTGTTCTGCCTTCTTGGTGTTAGCATCCATGATTAAAGCTATGCAACACAGCTTTAGCAGATTCTGAGTTCCACAAGAAGTATTCATGGACAATGGTCCATAGTTCATATCAGCAGAATACCAACAGTTTGCAACAAAATATTGTCTGAGCAACAGATCTCAGTAAAAACATCCTGTCAGAGCGCTGACATTCAAGTTGTAAATTAAAATCACTGAAGAGGTTAGCCTTAGAAACCACTCAGTGAACTGTTATTTTTTCTCTGCAGGATGCTCAAATCCTCTGACTCAGAAACTATTTAATTTTCGTTTAGTGTTTGACTGTTTTTCTGTTTATTTCCATCTTCCACAGATGCAAAAAAAAAAAAAAAATCTTATGTTAATCAATTGTGTATGGAATAAAGAAAGTAATTCGTTGTAAACATCAAAAAGTTAGAACTAGTCATTTTTTTCGGAAGCACTTATATCACAATTTTTTTGGAAGCCTTTCTTTTTGAAAAAAATGATTGACCCAATGGCATTATTTTTTGTGTGTGTTTATGCATGTGGCCAAAAGGATTAACAGATAATCCTTATAATCTTGACCATACGGACTTTTTTTTTCTATTGAAAAGCTATGAACATATGAACCTAAATGGTGACACAAACAACAACTGTGGCAAAAGACTCATAGTAATAAAACTCAAGATGGTGTAGAAATCATGCGAGTTGCCATTGTTGTTTGTTTGTTTTTTTTAATCTTCTTTTATTAGAATTGTATCAGAACAAGTGCCGTGGCTCAATTTCTACAGAGACCTTCGACTTCTATTTCAGAACTTAATCAGCTTGAATATAGGTTACAAAAAACCCCCAAAAAACATGGCTATCAATTTCATGATAATCACCAACAGTTGGATGTAAATGTTCTTATCTAATGTCCTTATCTTTGTTGTTATTATCACAACATTTCAGCTGTTGTGCTATCCAGCCTTCTTCAGGTGTCTGTGAATCCAGGTAACATTTAGGAAATTTTGAACTGAAACCTGGGAGTAGATTGTTTTTGTTCCACTGAACATGTCTATGGATATCATATCTTGTTCTTTTTAATATTGCTTAGTTATTTTTCACCCTCTTTTGGCCTGAGCCTGAGTCTGTGCCACCCAGCCCAGGGATTGAACTCACAGTTACTATACCAAGAAATTAAAAAAAAACAATGCATTAATCCAGTAAGGTATTTTTCTTTTAAAAGAATAGGGATTTGGGAATAAGTTCTGTAGTGAGCGCGAAATAATAAAAACTTCTTTCATCCACTCCCTTCAAATGCAGAGGACTGAGAAAGAAGAACGAAAGGAATTTGTGAGCCTATTTGAAATTTTCTTTATACCAATGAAAACCTTGCCTTTACATAAATTGATGAGTGTACAGAAAAGAAGAAGAAAAGGAATTTGTGAGCTTATTTGAAATTTTCTTTATACCAATGAAAACGTTGCCTTTACATAAATTGACCAGTCAGCTGAAAAGAAGAAGAAAAGGAATTTGTGAGCCTATTTGAAATTGTTTTGGGACCAATGAAAACCTCGCCTTCACAGAAATTAGCCAGTTAGTTGATAAGAAGAAGAAAAGAAAAGTATCAAGCCTATGTTAAATTCTTTTTTTATATAAAAATGAGGAAAAAAATTAAATTAATGAGAGAAGAGTGTCTGAAGATATGTGAAAGGTTTTGTTTCTGTTCGTCTCAACCAGTGTTGAAGTTCTTGTCAGTGTCAAATTACTTGCCAATTATATTATCAGTCTCTAAGCATGTGACACTTTGTCTACTTTTGAATGTATGCAAACCATATATCCTTTTGGTGAGCAATAAACTCTCTTACCTTTGTTTTAAACATTGTTGATTATTATTTTGTGTCAGATCATTTAACCTGTTGTATGAACATTTCCTCTTCATGACAATATGTTACAAAAACAGACTTTAAGAATTCTGATTTATTTTTCTGAAACAAGCGACTGGCACAACTTGAAGCATGTAAATTCCTAAATAAATTCCTTATCTTCTTCTATTAAAATTAATTAAAGTGTGTTTCTTTGTCATTATCATTGTTTATTAATCTTCTTGGTGTGGGTAGATCAACTTTTCATTTCAACCACTGAGCTTCATCCTGCTATAGTTCTAAAAGAATTCTGATCTAATATTTGAAAATAACATTAGATTATTTGAACAGGAGATAAAAATAATGTGCTTGTGGGTGGGCAATTGGAGTTTGGCAATTAATTTGAAATTTCCACTCGCTGTCTACACATGCATATTTATGATGATGGTGCTGGTAACTTTGTGCCGGGCCAAGGGCATATACCTTGGTTCTCCTGGTAAGGATGTTAGCTTTTAAACCCCAAATGAAACATTTATATCTTGAAAAGGCAATGAACGAGATTCCCTTTTAGTTGCTCTGCTATATTCTATTGAATAGGGGCTGAATTATATACAAATGTGAACAGGAATTAATTAAAAGTGTTTGTTTAGAAGGAGGAGAGTTATGTCACTACTCTGATCAGAAACCATTTTTTTAAAGCTTTATTTTAATGATTGAAATCAAAACAATTTGTGATTTAAAGCAATTAATGTGCACAGTATAAAATGTTGACATTTCTTTAAAAGTATCAAGCATTGTTCTTGGACCTAAAAGAAAAATTCTACTTTATAGAAGGACCATTGGGGACAACACCTTGTAACCCACTTAGACCTATATTATACTCCATAAACTGAGACCATTGCTCATGAACTGATGTTGATATGAAACATGGACTTATTTTTTCTACAACAACAGCAACACCATTTTCTCTTTCCTACAGAACAAGAATGGTATGAACACACACCACCACCATTGTTAGAAGGTGAAAATGTTAGTGCTCTGGGATTTCAACATCCATACCAATCACACTGTACAAGTCAATAGATTTGATATAATAATAAAAGACTTCAAAAAACATAAATGTTATTTTATAGAAATTAAATTTTCTAAATATTTTTCAATCAATAAAATCCCATCAGATTTGAGTGTTGTTGTGGAGTTATTTCACAGTGGAGGCTTGTATTTGTACTAAAACGGTCCTAAAATAGGTTCGATGTACAAAATGTTAGGAACTTGATATAATAGGTATAACGCAGAGCAATCTTGTGGTGGTCACTGATACTTTCATATTCGACTGTCGTCCGACTTCGAGTGACTAACTGACTGACTGACTTGTTATTCTTACTACTCCTACTTATTATAGGTGGGAGAGTCTATTAACTATAGAATAGGTGTGTTCCACCATAACAAGTGTTTTGAGTATCTTGACTGTGTTTTGAAAATTGTTATATTCTGTGCTAATAGGAATATGGACTGGATAAACATGGTGGATAAATAGTAACAGGTTTATTGTAGAAATGAGTACAACAAGCAAGGAAGTAATAATTATGCACATGGCAATTCAGTACAGTTGTGTGCATGCTGCTATCAGAAGGCCGCTAGTCTTGCAGATCCCAGCTCGACTTGCCTGTTTGCTGTGCTCATGGATACTTATTGGTGGTTACCACCTATAGTGCTGCCACTCATGGGGGTGGCAGGTTATTCCATCACATCAAAAATGAAAACATTATATAAATACATGTATACAACAATCTATTTTTTGTTAGCAATTAATATATTTCAACCTTGAAAATGACTAAATGTATAGCACTTGGATAAAAAGAACAATTGGACAGTTTTTATATAATTTATCATCTGAAAAGAAAAAATTATTAGATCCCATCATAAATTGTATGAAAAACTAAATCAAAGCACCTTGTCTTAAGCCTTATCTAACAATTGGATAATTTTGCTCTCTCTATATATAAGTATGCTGGGTCAACACTTACTATCACAAAACCCTTGCTATCTTATCAACATTTGTTTTTTTCTACCTACATTTACTTACGTTATAAAACATACTAAGCACAACTGACTATTAAAGGATGAAAAGAACTGTTTAAAAACAAAGCTGATAAATAAATTCTCATCTTTGAAGTCCACATTTGTCCCTTTGATTTTACTTAAAAATCCATAGAAACTGGGGTTTTATTTCTGTAAAAAGCAATACAACCCAATTTCTATGGAATCTTGAGTTCAACTGGAAAAGCTTGAGATCAAAGTTTTCCCATCTATTGACACCAGTCATTTGATTTTTATTTTCCATGAGTAAATGAATGAGTTGATAGTGAAAGAAAGGATAAAGTCTCCTCTTTGGCTTCTACATATGCCCATATTTGTCTTGGGAGTTCTTGAAACCAGGTGTCTGTTACAACCTGGTCGTTCACCGTCCACCATTGGACCTATTTTCCTCCATGTTCATTACAAGTTTCTAGTCTGAATTTGTCAACTATTTCACCATTGCTCTCATTGCCTACTTTGGCATTCAAGTCTCTCATGGCAATTGTGATTTCTTGTGATCTGCAAAGGGCCTTGGCGTCATCTAGCATAGAGTAGAACTTCTGTGCTTTTTGTTGTTGGGGTGTTCACAACTACAATGGCTATGTTGAAAAGATCCCCTTCAGTTTAACCCCAATAATTTCTTCAGATAACTGACAGTATCCCAGAATGTATTTCTTCATGTCTTGGTCTAGTATCAATCCTACTCCTCTTTCATTTTTCTCACTACCTGCATGTATGATCCTGTGTTTGTCACTAACAATATCTCCATTGTTTGCCCATTGGGTTTCACATACACCATGTTAATATTTAACCCCTGCCCATTTCTTGTTTTATATTTTCTGTCCATGGTACTTTAATACCTTAGCATTCCATGTCCTGATAATTATATTTTATTTGATGTGAACAGTTGCTGGTCAGGTGACAACTTTCGCTCATGTCTTTCCTAACTGGGTGAGGAGTCAATCCTGAGAAATGCCATAAAATCAAATCAAAGAATAATAAAAAAAAAAGAAAAGATTCTTGGATATTGGAATTGTCACATTTTCATTTTGAAGTCTTAGAGATAGCTTCTCTCAGATTTCCCTGACAAACTGAAGGTAAACCCTTCCATAGAGCCTTTGCTTTAAAAACTTTGATATTGTTTAAGCATAATTTTTTTGGATGCTAGTCAGTATTTATTTTTCTATGTAGAGTCTAGATTTGAATAAAAATAATCTTTATATGAAAACTAGGTACCTCAGCAGATTCATGAAAAAATCTGCATACATAATGAAAAAATGTTCCAATCATCAAAATATTTGTTATTATTAAGAGGAAAGACCAAAGGATTTTTTGATTATTGAATTATATTTTTTATCCTTTTTGGAACAATCAAAATTTTGGTTAAAAAGTTTGATTATTTTTTATGTCAGTGGGGAGGCCAAAGAATAATATAGGAAATTTTAGCGTCTTTTTTGCCATGAAAAACACATCAATTTGGAATATTTGTTGGATTTTAATGAAACTTTCAGGACGTATTCACAAATGAATTAAATTATTTTAGAAATGTTTCTTTTTAGAAAATCTTTGTAAAATTTTACTTGTTACTCACCATTTATTTAGTTTTATGAAATTTTTAGTAATTAAATTTTGTAAAGTATAATGTTTATATTAGTTAAAAGCAGAACACCTTTTACCTGTATTTTGCAAAAGTCGGCACATTTATAAACACATAAAAAAATTCAAAATTCTTTTTAAAATAATCAATGTGTTTTTCATCAAAAATGACACTAAAATTTCCTTTATTAATTTTTGGCCACCCTATTGACACAAGAGAAACAAGATTTTTAACCAAAATTTCACACATTCTAAAAAGGATAAAAAATATAATTTAATAACAAAAAAATCATTTAGTCTTTCCTCTTAATAATAACATTAAGATTTTGATGATAAAACTATGTTTTTATTAAGTTTGGGGCCCTTTTTTTATCATAATAAGCTCGTTTTTTAGCAAATCAATGGAGGTACTTAAATAAAACTGTGATATTTTTATTCTATTTACTCTGATATTATTATATTATTTACTCTGATATTTTTAAATTAATTTTTCTGATATATTTACATTATTTACACTATTTTTTCTTATTTACTCTGATATTTTATATTATTTACTCTGATATTTTTATATCAATTTCTCTAATATTTTTACATTATTTACACTATTTTTATATTAATTACTCTGATATTTTTATATTATTTACTCTGATATTTTTTATTATTTACTCTGATATTTTTATATTATTTATTCTGATATTTTTATATTATTTATTCTGATATTTTTATATTATTTATTCTGATATTTTTTATATTATTTACTCTGATATTTTATATTATTTATTCTGATATTTTTTATATTATTTATTCTGATATTTTATATTATTTATTCTGATATTTTTATATTATTTATTCTGATATTTTATATTATTTATTCTGATATTTTTATATTATTTACTCTGATATTTTATATTATTTACTCTGATATTTTATATTATTTACGCTGATATTTTTACATTATTTACACTATTTTATATTAATTACTCTGATATTTTTATATAATTTACTCTGATATTTTATATTATTTACTCTGATATTTTTATATTATTTATTCTGATATTTTTATATTATTTACTCTGATATTTTTATATTATTTATTCTGATATTTTTATATTATTTATTCTGATATTTTTTATATTATTTACTCTGATATTTTTATATTATTTACTCTGATATTTTTACATTATTTACACTATTTTTATTTGAATTACTCTGATATTTTTATATTATTTACTCTGATATTTTTATATTATTTACTCTGATATTTTTATATTATTTACCCTGATATTTTATATTATTTACTCTGATATTTTATATTATTTACGCTGATATTTTTATATTATTTACTCTGATATTTTATATTATTTACGCTGATATTTTTTACATTATTTACACTACTTTTATATTATTTACTCTGATATTTTTATATTATTTACTCTGATATTTTTATATTACTTATTCTGATATTTTTATATTATTTACTCTGATATTTTTATATTATTTGCTCTGATATTTTTATATTATTTACTCTGATATTTTTACATTATTTACACTATTTTTATTTGAATTACTCTGATATTTTTATATTATTTATTCTGATATTTTTATATTATTTACTCTGATATTTTTATATTATTTACCCTGATATTTTTATATTATTTACTCTGATATTTTATATTATTTACGCTGATATTTTTACATTATTTACACTATTTTTATATTATTTACTCTGATATTTTTATATTATTTACTCTGATATTTTTATATTACTTATTCTGATATTTTTATATTATTCACTCTGATATTTTTATATTATTTACTCTGATATTTTTACATTATTTACACTATTTTTATTTGAATTACTCTGATATTTTTATATTATTTACTCTGATATTTTATATTATTTACGCTGATATTTTACATTATTTACACTATTTTTATATTATTTACTCTGATGTTTTATATTATTTACTCTGATATTTTTATATTACTTATTCTGATATTTTTATATTATTTACTCTGATATTTTTATATTATTTACTCTGATATTTTTACATTATTTACACTATTTTTATTTGAATTACTCTGATATTTTTATATTATTTACTCTGATATTTTATATTATTTACGCTGATATTTTACATTATTTACACTATTTTTATATTATTTACTCTGATGTTTTATATTATTTACTCTGATATTTTTTATATTACTTATTCTGATATTTTTTATATTATTTGCTCTGATATTTTTTATATTATTTACTCTGATATTTTTACATTATTTACACTATTTTTATTTGAATTACTCTGATATTTTTATATTATTTATTCTGATATTTTATATTATTTACTCTGATATTTTATATTATTTACCCTGATATTTTTATATTATTTACTCTGATATTTTATATTATTTACGCTGATATTTTTACATTATTTACACTATTTTTATATTATTTACTCTGATATTTTTTATATTATTTACTCTGATATTTTTATATTACTTATTCTGATATTTTTATATTATTCACTCTGATATTTTATATTATTTACTCTGATATTTTTTACATTATTTACACTATTTTTATTTGAATTACTCTGATATTTTTATATTATTTACTCTGATATTTTATATTATTTACGCTGATATTTTTACATTATTTACACTATTTTTATATTATTTACTCTGATGTTTTTATATTATTTACTCTGATATTTTTATATTACTTATTCTGATATTTTTTATATTATTTGCTCTGATATTTTTATATTATTTACTCTGATATTTTTACATTATTTACACTATTTTTATTTGAATTACTCTGATATTTTATATTATTTATTCTGATATTTTATATTATTTACTCTGATATTTTTATATTATTTACCTGATATTTTTATATTATTTACTCTGATATTTTATATTATTTACTCTGATATTTTTACATTATTTACACTATTTTTATATTATTTACTCTGATATTTTTATATTATTTATTCTGATATTTTTACATTGTTTACATTTGGATTATTGCTCTTTATTATTGCCGTTGTCATCACAACCCTTCAGATGTTGTATCCTTCAACCTTCATCAGGTGCTTGTTGATCCACATAGCATTCAGTGAGTTTCAAACTGGACACTTTATTTAATCTAGAGGAGTTGATTATTCTCATTCCACTGCCCATATGTCCAGCGATAACTGGTTCAGTTCTTATTTAATACTACTCAATTGCCTAGAGGATTCAAATGCTGGTTCTTGAATAGTAATTGTGAGTTCAATCCTTGAGCTGGGTAATATATATATCAGTGGAAAGGGAATAAGCAATAACTGATTGGTGGTTTGCCTTTCCAACACAACCATGTCTAACTATGTACTACTAACCTATTTTGTTATGTTTATTTATTATTAACAAAGAAAAACGATTTGACTTCCTGCTTCACTGCTGACGATCTGAGTTTACTATTTATAATTTTTATGAAATGTGTTACACACATTTAAAAAAATTATGCATACATATATACAGAGCTGATGCATATTCATATAAAATGCAATGTGTATAAATGTACTGATTATTGTTCATAATTAATGTACAATAATCAGCATGTTTATACACATACTAAAATAATTAAACGTTTTTTTTTAAATACCTGTAATTTTAGTAAGCTTTTCCATTTATGATTAGTAAATATAGTTTTTACTTAATAACAATATCACCTAATTGGTATAAAATAATACAAAATTTTAAAATATTTAAAATGTTATAAATTATTCTAATTAAAATTTTTTGAAAATTGGAAACAATTCTTGTAAAAATTAATTCAATAGTGTCCCTAATATATCTTATAAGCAATTAGAAGCTTTTTTTAATAATGTAAAAATATCGAAGAAATTAATGTAAAAATATCAGAGTAAATAATATAAAAATATCAGAGTAAATAATATAAGTAAATGATATAAAAATGGTAAAAAATAAATGATATAAAAATAGTATAAATAATGTAAAAGTATCAGAGAAATTAATGTAAAAATACTACAGTAAATAATATAAAAATATCAGAGTAAATAATATAAAAATATCAGTGTCTTATACACTGAGTTACTTTTGAGTATTCTCATTGTTGTTATCATAATGTTTTGATTGCTATTTCATTCAAATGATGTTGTATCTATCAAACCAGTGTATATGATTTTTTCCAATACCCAATCCAGGGATTGAACTCACAGCTACTCACTTTGCTTGAACATTGCTTTTATTTACAAGGCTATATGTCCTATAGTGCAAAATGATGAAAATCTGAAAAATTCAGACATTTGAAAATAAATACATTCTTTTATTCTATTTTTGATAGTGTAATATAGCAGCAAGACCACTAAATAATTTGACTAATTCAGCTTTAGCGACAAAAACATTTTATTATAGTGGATAGTTACAAACAAGAGGCAAGATGGGATGGGCTTATTTTTTCCCTTGTAAGAGAAACCCCCATCTGATCCAATGTAATTTATTTCTCAATGACAAAGTATGTCACAGTACAGCAAGGCTCTATTTTCCCTTTATTCAAATCTCTCAGGCCAATAGACGTAATACACACTGTTTAAAGTAAAAATAAAAATGGGGCGTCTATTTCAAATATGAGTATCCATTATAATAACATTCGAAGTAATAATATATATTATTTAATGTGTGTTGTTTACTTTGTATAATAATAGCTTCTAGGGTTTTAAATCTTTCTTTGCCTTGGGGTGATGTAAAGTATTAATATTAATAACAATATCCTATACAGGACACAAGAAAAACTCAAAACCCTAGAAGCTACATATATATATACTATAATCATATAACGATATATAATTTTGTATAATTTTATATATCAACAAACACTATTTATAAAAATATAACAAACTGGAAAGCTTTTTTTTATGTTGAAATCCTTATGGATGAAAAGCATCACAAAAAAACCTTTCCAGTTTGTCATATTTTTCTAAATCTCTATCTGTAAAAGGCAGGATGTGTGTGTGTAACGAATGCATGGCTGCAATTTTTGACGGATTTGCACCAAAATTTACATGCAGATGCTCCAAGTTAGCGAGAAGGCCAAGACTGATTTTGCATTTCCCAACTCTCATTGATAGTGGAAATAATTGATTTTTTCATGCTTCTACAGCAGTTTTCATGTAGTTTGTGGCCATTTTCTACTGGCCAGAGTGAAAGCATTTAGCTGGCTACCACAAATAGGCAGGAAGATTCTATTGGCCAGCGTGAGAACCAACAGCTGACTGACACAAATGTTAACTAGCATGCTAGCATGCAAAAAAAATCGATAGCTGCATTCGTCACAAGTGGGAAAAATTTAAATCTGCATGGCACTTTACTCCAATTGGCTTATTCGCTTGCTTAAACTCAACGTTGATTCTGATTTCACAGAATTGGGTTGGATGTGAAAAAGTATTTCTTGTTAACATTCTTTTTTTTATTTGGTTTTTCCAGTTACGAGTCCTTTTTTAAAGCTGATTGTTTTGTGTTCATTTTGTTTAGTTCTTTTTTCGTAACAGATTTAATGTTTAGTATAGAGCTTAGAAAAAATTCGCAGTGTGAGATAGGCAAGAAGTAAGGCATGTAGCAACATCAGCATGGCAAAGGGCACTCCTTTAAAGGCAAGGAAGGGCAAAAATCTTTTAAGTCAAGTGATAGCGATTGCTGTATTAGTTGTACAATTTTTGAATCAAGTATGGGCAACGCCGGGCCATGCTGCTAGTATATTACTATAATATAGCAACAACTCTAAGTCGAAGCTTATGAAACTTTATTTAACTAATGCAGCTTTAGTGATGAAAACGTTTATTTTATTATAGTGGATGGTTACAAGCAAGAGAGGAGACGGGATGGGCTTATTTCATTACCAAATATTGGTTATTTCCAAATTGATACAGTGTAAAGAGACAATGAGAAACATTTTCAGATGTCTTTACTGAATTATGCAAGAAAGTCATTTACAAAAAAATGGTTACAAATCTTTCAAATGTCCAAGTTAAACAAAAAAAATTACCTTTGGCTTCAGATAAAAGCTTTTTGTCTCTTAACAGTTTTTTTATAATTTCATTCACTCCATCAATGCTTTACCATCATGAATATTTAACAAAAATAACAAGTTATTAGTTGTAACTTGATGTACTCTTGACTTAAGCAGCTGAACAGCAGTATGCGATTTACCAGAAATAACTGCAAAAACATTTTAATCACAGTTAATGATAAATACAATTAAAGCAGCTGCAAATAAAACCATTTATATTTTACTCTTTATGACTATATTTCTATAAAATTACATATTTGTTTAAATATTAATAATAATAATATTAACATCTACTGATATATGTAAAATTACATAATTTAACATAGGTGAACAGAATTTTGTCAATAAGAGTGATTCCTAGATATTAATAGTTCACAATCTTCTATGTATCATTTTTCTTCAGGACATTGGTGATCATGACTCTCCACAACTTTCTGTCCTTTGTAGCTCTTATTAAATTTTCTGTAAATCTCCTAAACCCTGTTGTGCCAACCATTTACACAAACTCCTTAGGTAATTTATGTGATGTTTTCTTCTGTTCCTCTTGCCTTTATTATTTCCTGTGAGTGTCTAATTTTTCAAGCCCTCTTTCCTCATTATGTACTCTAGAAATTTCAACAATCTCTTTCTGATGTTAAGTATAAGTGTTTTTTTTGTTTTCATTTTCTCTAAAACTTTGTCGTTGCTCAAATGTTCAGACCTTGGTATCCTCGGCATCCTTTTGTAGAACCACATTTCTGTTGCTTCAGATCTCTTCTCCATCTGCGATGAGATTATCCAGCATTCACTGCCATATAGTAGGGCTGATGTAACATAAAAGTTCCACACTCTTTTCTTTGCTTCCAATCAAATTTTCCTGTTTTTTAATACTTTACTTATCTTTTTTAAGGCATCTTTCACTATATATATGTGCCTCCAAATTTCGGTGTCACACTTTCCATCCTCTGGAAAAAAACATCTTAGATATTTAAATTTTTGCTCTTGTTTAATTTTGGTCTTTCCAATTTGTAATTCATATGTTGAGCTGTTACTTTTGCTGATAACCACAGATTCTCTCTTCTTACAATTGATGTTTAGTCCTTTTTTCTCACTTACCTTTGCCACCTTCTGTACAGGTGATTTTAGTTTCCTTTCTGTATCTACTATCAACAATGTATCACCTGTATATATAATATGATTGTGGTTGTCAATAGTTAACAATACTTACCTAAACTGACTAAAATGTGTTTAAAGGTATATATTTAGATATACAAGGAAATTGCAGAAATTCAGGTCAAAGAAATTCCTTCACAAATGATTTTAGGTTGTAGCTAAAGGAGCTTGCTATATCATGTACCAATGCATCTAGCAATTTGACCTGAAAGTCTTGATACAGAAAAAATTATATTTTATAGAACATTTTTATTAGTCAGTAGTATGAAATAATTAAAAATAATAAATAATTACAAAATGTAAGTAAATATTAATTGTTTAAGTTTGTTTTATATTGTTACTTTTTTTCTTATTTTTCTAAGTGTATTAAACAAAAGCCATATGGTGTGTAAAAATTGTTAGATTTGTGTGCAAAAGTTTGTTTGTTTAGAATTGGCTCTCAAAATGACGCCCAGAAATAACTGTTATGGTGGACTGTTTGTGGATTTCAGAGGGACATTCAAAACCAACCAACCAATTATTTTTTGAGTGTCAGATAACGAGAACAGCAATAGAAGTCTGATAATTAATAGAATGTGTTTCAAATGTACAAATAAAATGAAGAATGAAAAAGAAATGAATTAAAATGAAAAAATAGAGTAAAATAAAAGAATTAAAATGAAGAAATAAAAGAAAATGGAAAATTAAAGTGAAATAAATAAATATTTAAAAAATAAAAAAATGTAAAGTGAAAAAAGGTAAAAAATAAAATAAAATGAAAAAGAAATTAAAATGAAGAAATATCGACGAATGAAAAATAATTAAAATGAAGAAACATAGAAGAATGAAAAAAGAAAAAAAATTAAAATGAAGCAAAAATTAAAATAAAAACAAAATATGACAAAGAAATAAAACGAAATGATATTAAGAACATTTTAAATGTTTTTGGCATTTTTATAAACGGATCTTTATTTGTCAAATATGTTTTTTTGGGTATATCTATGCTGTTGCTGCTTTTAAAGCAGCCTTGCTTACAAATAACAACAGAGTTTTTACAGGATATCATTGTTAAGATGTTGTCATAGTGCAACAGAAGCTGAGAATCCCTGGAATGCTTACCAAGCAACCGAACATCGTATTTTCTCTTCACCAATTTAGTATTCTTAGTACACATATACTTTGTTATCTCTCCACAGTGGTTAGTTGCATGTACAGCTTGTCATAATTCATCCTTTTATATATATATATATATATATATATATATATATATATATATATATAATAACAAAAAACTTAATTATTCATCATATAATTGGTTATAAATTTATTTCAAAAGTTATATGCACACACACACACACACAAACACACACACATATGGGTGTGTGACCAGAACGTTTGCTTTACGACCATGAGGCCCAGGTTTAAATCTCATCACGGTTGATTTGTCAGGAAGGGGACTTCCTGATGTTATCAGTCTGGAGGTGGAGGTGGGGTGATCGCAGCATGCGGCACCTTTGAAAAGTGCCTGAAAACCATACCACAGTAATTGAAGTAATTTGCATACTAGTGGCACTCCTGCCTTGTTTGGGATGAAATGCTTAAAAAAAAATATTTTTTTTAGATGTGTTTGAATTTTTATTTATCTGTGTGCAGGTATTTATATTTTGGCATGAATAGTGAACATGTTTATATGTAGATAGATATAAATAAATTTTTGTTTGTACACCTCTGTATTTATATGTAAATGTGGATGTATATATATGTTTAAAAAAAAAGAAAACATTCAATCTAATCCTTAGAAATAATTCATCACCACAAAAATCTACCCTTTATAAAAATTAATTGTTTATGAAGTCTTAAGTCCCTTGGAAGATTGTATATGTAATGCTAACAATCAACAAACAATATTAATTTCTTACATTGGTCACACATGCGCCACACTTTCTCATAGGATGACTTGTCATTTGTCAGAATTTAGTGTAAGCCACATATATGGATAAACATATGACAAAAAAGAAAAATGGTATTAACATGACACAAATTTTAGTAGATAACACCAAAATTTTATACAGTGTGAAGAAAGCTTCCAAATTCTGGAGGCTGTTGTAATAAAAGAGAAGTAGCTAACATTGAAGGTATCTTTCTTCATAGGGGACAGTATAAGGAAGTGTATTTAAAAAAAAAACACATCAAAATTTCAGTTTAACCATTTATATGATGTTACCTTGAGTAACTTGAAACTGGTTCCATCAAATGTGGGAACGCTGAAATTAAAAAACAGCTGCATAAATCCTCACAGAACAATCCTTAAAAATGAATGTAGCAACATTCGAAAGTACTTGGGAAGAAAGTAATATAAATATGAACTTTGGAAAATTTATCAATAATACAAAACAACTAATTCAAAAATTTAAAAAATTAAATAAAAAATTGATAGACAGCACATGTCCATATTATTTAGCCAAACAGATTTGATATATATATATATATATATATATATATATATATATATATATATCTCAAATCTGTTTGGCTAAATAATATATATATTTGTATATATGAATATGTTGTTGTGGGATGCTGGATGATACATGGAGCTCTACATCAAGTCCCTTGAGGAGGTAGTGCTGCGTTGGGTTAAGAGGGTGACTGCTGGAAGACCATATGTCTGGCAACAGGACTCTGCACCATATCACACGAACCCAGAAATCACTGTCAGACAATTTCTCTGACCACATCACCTCTTACATCTGGCCACCTAACTCCCCAGACTACAACCCATTTGATTATTATATGTGGGGCACAGTTGAGCGAGAGACAAAAAAACTCTTTGTAACACCAAAGATGAACTGAAGGCAAAGATGAACTGAAGGCAACATTCACCAACTTAAACAAGGAGACCATTCAGAAGAGTTGCAGGAGATTCCAAAGTTGTCTAGAGGCCGTGGTTGAAGCCACTGGCAATTTTATTGAATAAATTTACTCTTTAGTATTTCAAGATATTTTTGTGTAATTTTGGTAAATATGTCTGTTAAAATGAGATGTCAGTGTTATTTTCATTTTTGTGTAATTTAGACTACAATTTATTCATCACACTCTGTATTCATGTATACATGTGTATACATTTAGGTTTCGATGTGCAAATTTTTTTAATTCTGTTTATTTAAGAAGATACCAATGTATTCTGAAGAAATATTGATCAAAAAAAAGATCCTTTAAAGAATGTGCTTTTGTATATTTAAGGCAATATACCAATATTGTGCTGTCAAATGCTTGCTTATATATATATATATATATATATATATATATATATATATATATATATATATATATATATATATATAAGGAAGAGGAAACTGCAAACATTTTTGGTTGTAATGTGTTTTTTTTTTTTAAATATATTATGCGTTATTTTCCATAATTTTGCTACACGTGTTTTCGGTCTTTCAACTTTCATCAGGCAAAGAGTAGATATTTCCACATATTATTAAAAGGAATTAATTTTTCTTTTGTTTTTCAATGTTAAATAATCTCCATATTAGACATTCTCTTTTTCGTGTGTTAGTGACCCAAATGTCTTTCTTGAACTGGCAGTGAAAGAATTCTGTGTGAAGGGTAATAAAACAATTAAGACCGGTCTGAGAAAGGGTGAGAAAGATACCTATATTCTTATCTTTTAATGACCCCTGTGTGTTCTTAGATCTAGGAGCTAACACAGAAAAACAAAAGAAAAATTAATTCCTTTTAATAATATGTGGAAATATCCAATCTTTGCCTGATGAAAGTCGCAAGACTGAAAACACGTGTAGCAAAATTATGGAAAATAAAGCCTAATATATTTTTTTTAAAAATCCACATTGCAACCAAAAACATTTACGGTTTCTCTCTTCTTTTTAATATACTCACTTTTTTCTCGTTGGAACTACTATAACCTCTTCCCTTTATATATATATATATATATATATATATATATATATATATATATACATTCAGTTTCTACAAATGAGATATTATATAGGAACTATCAAATCAAGTCTACAACATATTTTCCTTCCCCTCATTTTTCTTTTGTTTTGCCTAGATCTTGACCTCTGAATTTTTAATGGATGACAATAAAACTTGAATTTGGGGTCAAATGGAAATTGGGAATTAAAAGAAAGCATAAGGAGTGACTCAAATCAAAGAGTTTCTCAACAATTACAGATTTTCACAAAGTAAACTCGTTTCATTTGTCTATCCTTGACATGTAAATGTAAATAAATAATCATTTGTGATAATTTTATCTGACCTTGCAGTCTGTCAGACTTAATCCTGAGGTAATGTTAATTTGTAACATAATTTATATCACACAAAAGAGGAAATGAAAACTATGCAAGGACTTAACTGATATATATTCTATTTATATTATTATTTTATATTATAATTACTTATTGGAAATTGCTCAATATCAGTAATTGAGCTAACATATTCAGTTGTATGGATATGAGTTTATGACACTGGGTTTCACACTTTTGCGATCATCAGACAACAGACGAGTTTGTCTGATGAGTCACAAACTCATATCATTTCAGTCATGGAAATTATTTTGTTTTTGGTAAAATGAAGGTAGCATCCGAGATGAAAAAAATTAAATGCAAATGGAAATATTTTTTTTTTAATATGTTAAATGTGTTATTGTTAATGGATACAAACTTTTGGAGCATGCAGTCGCAACCCTAAGGTTGAATTTTTTGAAAATTTAAGAGAGTGCATTTTTTACTAATATGGCAATTTGAGAATTTTTTTTTTTTTTTGTAGGAGTTTATCAGTCAATGTGGCATGAAGTAAATTGTTCCAAATATTTAATTTTTTCGTCTCGGATGCTACCTGAATTTTACGAAAAACAAAATAATTTCCATACCTGAAGATGACTGAATGTACAGTTGAAAGTACTTGCATATTAAAGAAAGACCTTATACAGCTTATAATTTAAAAAAACAAGGATCATAACATTCATTGAGTGATTTGTAGGTTAATGCACCTTTAAAATTTCATATATATATATATATATATATATTATTTATTTTAGGACAGTAAAACATGTTAAAAATTGCTACATAATGTTAGTTATGTTTCAACACCATAAATGTGTCTCCTCAGATGAGCATCACCTGAGGAGACACATTTATGGTGTTGAAACATAACTAACGTTATGTAGCAATTTTAACATGTTTCACTATCCTAAAATAAATAATATGTAACTCTATTCTGTATTGAGCCCTCTTTTTAAATTAAATGTTACATACAGTGGCATTGTACTCCATTTGTTCTCATTTTACCTGGATATATATATATATATTGATTTAAAAGAACCAACAAAGTCTGTTTAATTTTTATTAAAGTTTTCCAATTTTTGGATAAGGTGTTGAGTTTTGTATTTGAAGTTGTGGATAAACTGTTCAAAGTTCATATTTTGTTATTGTTTGTTCAAGTACTTTTAACTTTTGCAATCATTATCAAGAACCAATGTGGTGCCTGTGTGGTAGTTAGAATTCCTTTGTCTGCATTTTGGTATTCTTTGGGAAGCTGGATGTTTGGAATGGTCTAGTGTGACATTATGTGTAGTGGCTACTGGGAACAAAGACACACAAAGAGGATGCAAGTTATTTATTTATTTTATTTTATTTTTTACATTTTTAATATTAATGTGTGTGCCCATTAATTATATCATATGTACTTCAAGATACCATTAATTATATCATATGTACTTCAAGATACCATTAATTATATCAGATGTACTTCAAGATACCATTAATTATATCATATGTACTTCAAGATACCATTAATTATGTCATATGTACTTCAAGATACCATTCATTATATCATATGTACTTCAAGATACCATTAATTATGTCATATGTACTTCAAGATACCATTCATTATATCATATGTACTTCAAGATACCATTAATTATATCATATGTACTTCAAGATACCATTCATTATATCATATGTACTTCAAGATACCATTAATTATGTCATATGTACTTCAAGATACCATCTCATGCGGTGAATGATATCTTGTTTAATGCAGGCTGTTAAATAAATAGAAAATATTGCAGGTAAATTTACAAAGAGTTAAAAAAGGAAAAAAAAACACCTTTTAACAATCACATTGAGGTAAAAAAAAGAAATGATTTAGTAAGAGAAAGGATGAAAAGAAATTTCTGCTTTTGGTAAAGTTTATAAATAATACAATTAATATTTGCTTGGATTTTTAACAATCTTTAAAACTGAAAGGTTTTTTGTTTTTTAACTCTTTTTCATTTATTATTCATTTTTTAAAATTGAAAGGCTTTTATTTGAAAAAAAGTATCTTTTCACTTCTTTACTTTTAAAGTTGAAAGGTTTTTATTTTAAAAAAAGTTTGTTTTCACTTATTTGGTTTTTACAAAATCAATGATAAATGTGTTCCTTCATAAAATTTGTTCTTTTTGTTTCTACTTTTTGACATATTTTAAATCAACTACTTTACAGTGAATAGATAGAATGTATTGCCCAGGCACTTGGTATAGTTATAGGATACAAATCCTATATTCCAACAAATGACTAAAAAAACACAAAGTAGATTTGCACAAAAGGACCAAAAACAGATTTCACAATAAGGTATGAAATTAATTTTCTGACCAATGAAAGGAGGCGATTTGCTAAACCAAAAAAAAAAAAGATAACAATAAATACAGAGTTTTCAAGTCAGTCAGTCAGAGAAAGGCGCAAAGATCACAGAAGATTGACAGTAAATTCCATCACTGACTCAACTATAAAAGGAAAATGTACTTATGAATTGTTTTGAAGTCAGTTGTAAATTTGTTGTTGTTGTTGGTGGTGTTGGTGTTGTTGTCCTTTCCTAATCCACTTTCGGGTTGAGTCAGTGATGAAATTTACTGTCAATCTTCTGTGATCTTTTGCGCCCTTCTCTGACTGACTGACTGGCGACTGACTTGAAAACTCTGTATTTATTGTTGACTTTTTTTTCACACTGGCTCGTTATCTTTTTTTTTTTTGGTTTAGCAAATCGCCTCCTTTCATTGGTCAGAAAATTAATTTCATACCTTATTGTGAAATCTGTTTTTGGTCGTTTTGATCCGATTTTACGGGTGTGCAAATCTACTTTGTGTTTTTTTTTAGTCATTTGTTGGAATATAGGATTTGTATCCTATATAGTGTAATATTTCCCAATAGACATTGCTAGTGAATTAAAAAACCATGCTCTTGTATTGTAGCCTTGTACCAGACTCATCTAATCTTTGTAATCTGTCATGGTTAGTAAACTAATCTTGGTTGCTCTTAGCTTTCATCCCTACTAGGTACTCGACTTTTGAGACCTTTTGCTAGAAAAGGTTAAACTCAAATAATTGCTTAATTTGATAAGTAATTCTTACCAATTTCCATAATTTGGTTCATGCTTTCATTTTTTTATAACAATGAATGGCATGAGCCTCTGAGATTCTTTGAAACTCTCATGTAACTGTCTTCTTTTAATTCACTTTGTGCAAAAGTAAGAAATGAAATTAAAATGATTTACAGAGCTAAATATAAAAACAAAAACATTACCCTTTACTTTATTAAAAACAAAATTCCTTCTGAAAAATTTTCCTCTACTTTTATTTCACTATTTTTTTTTCTTTACTCCATTACTTCAACTTGCATATTTTTCAGTTTCTTGCATGTAAAAAAAAAAAAATTTTAAATTGTATCTGGTTGTTGTATGCATATTTCAATTTAATCTAAAATTTGGCATTGGACTATTTATTGCCATTAAAAGTCATAAAATAAATAACAGATCTGTGAGCAGTAAGGTTATGAAATAATTAACAGATCTATTGGCAGTAAGGTAGTTATCGTTACCTTCTATTAAACACTTTGTTGAAAAGACAATATTTTTGGATAGATCTCCATATATTTTGAGGTAAAAATACAAACTTCATTTGTATTTAAACTTGCAATCTTCAGTTTAGTACTGCATTTTAGTACTTTGTCTTGCATTGTTAAAATACCAAATATACTGAATGAAGTTTTGATAAGTGACAAGTTAACCTACAAGAAAGTGCAGTGATTGTGTAACCAATATAAAAATTTAATTTTTTTATTATTAGTGTTGAAGATGTAATATTATAAGAATTAAACTAAAACTACTTTTCAAAATCAATCTCAGAGTAAAATATATGAAAACATACATAAACATGTCTTTAATAATAATAATAATTGAATTTTGAAAACAGAAACTAATCAATGTAAAGCATCATTTTTGTAAAATTTGAGCTTTTCCCCCTACCTGAGTGGGTGGTATACATGGAAAGAAAAGGTATTTCTGTTGATGGCAATGTATTACAGCAAAAGACAAAATCTTCACTTCTGGGGCAGGGACTAAATTTAATGTAAAGTCTCATTGATAAATAACATTTTTTTTAATAATTTCTCCTCAAGCAAGGCAATAAAGCCACTAAGATACAAGTGGTTATTGAGTATGAAAGAATAAGAAAAAGAAAAAAATTATTAAGGAGAGAGAACAATAAAAGAAGAGGTGTCTAGAAGAAAGTAGATAATGATGTTAGCTGCATTTCACTGTGTGTGTGTGTGTGTGTGTGTGTGTGTGTGTGTGTGCAATATAAATATCTACTTAGCTACTTCATTGACCTTAGCTGAGTCCACAAATCCAAGCTGTAGTTTCAATGGCTGTACAAATGTGTCTTGCCAGATCTATGCAACCCTTGTTCTGTGATGCCTGAAAAAGGTCAGAAGACACAATAGTCAAAATTATTATTATAGTAACAACAAAGATGAGGACATTAGTCTGATCATAAATAATGGGAAAAAAAACATACATGGGCTTGAATGATATGTGTCCCCCAATTAAACAAAGGAGGCAAATGGATTTTATTTTCACAAAGGTGCTTATTACTTTATTTTTCAAATGATCCAAATTAGTTTGAAATTCCAATCCAATCCAGGAGGACCTTCTCAATCCTGTTGGAGGACAGACCCCACAATTGACTTTTTTCAGGGGTGTAACAGCTGCACTTATCCCACATGGCCAATT
>CAHIKZ030005530.1:717500-882500 GCA_903632075.3 Acanthosepion pharaonis | reverse complement strand
AATGAAAGCAAATTGTTTACATTTTTTCATGCACACAACTCTCTTTTCTCCTTATTATCCAACAGCTGCAAATGATTGTGCAGGTTTTATCACAAACATTTTGCTCTAACTATTATTTCTCTTATAACTGTCAAACTTTTGACCTTGAAACACTTAATTGATAAATAAATATTCTTAATAAAATTGTCCATTTGTCTCTTAATATAGGACAAAAACTGTTCAGAAATATGCACTTGTTTAATCTATTAATAGCAGTGCTTGTTGAAGAACAATATTTGGTTAGCTTGTCTTACAGTCACTTCAGACTCCACTTCTACTATAGTAGCCTTGTGTGAAATGAGAGTGAGTAGTATAGTAGATGACATTTCCCTCTCCTTATTTGTAGAAAATAGATGTGTTACATAATAGACAAAGAGGTAGTGTAGTTGTGGCAGTCATGGAATGCAGACAAGAGATAACACTGTGAGACTGCAGAATGATAGTTGGAACCAGAATAATGGGAAATTCTGTCACTAAAGTGGCAACTTCTTAAGGTTTTTCTTAAGAACATGTAGATTCTGTATATATATATATATATATATATATATATATATATATATATAAAATAAAAGAAAAGAACAGTAAGATATAAAATCCGGTGTTCTTATAGATATTTTTATTTTACAGAAATTAAGCTTGAAGATGAAATGGAACTAATGCTTCTAATTTAATTGCAAAATTAAATTCAGGGTTTTAGCTTCTATTTTTGAAACATGGTTGGAACTGTGTAGCGAAAAAACATATTTTAAATCAATTAATTTATAATATATATATATATATATATTTTATGAATAAAATGACAATAGAAAAACTGGTAATTGTGGACTTTATCAAAGCAAAATACGAAATTTCGTATTTTGCTTTGATAAAGTCCACATTGGACGAAACGCGTCAGCAATTACCAGTTTTCCTATTGTCATTTTTATTCGTAAATATTGTCTTCTACTGATTAAATCAGAAAATTCTCATATATATATATATATATATATATATATATATATATATATATATATATGAAGAAATATAGTCTTAAGATGTGCTATATTTATGGGATAAAGTGCTTGATATCAGAGATAGAGCGTGTGTAAATATAAAAGTGAACATAGAAGTCAACACTTCTGTATTCACTTTTATATTTACACAAACTCTGACAATTGCATCTAGCATGAAACAGACTGTCGCCTCTAAGTGTTGACTTGTATGTTCACTTTTATATTTATATATATATATATATATATACAGAATCAGGTGATCAGCTTTATTATTCATATATATATATATATATATATATATATATATATATATATATATATATATATATGAATAAATGCTGATCACCTGAAAATTGTGTGAAAATGCGTGAAACTGTTGTGCTTGGTCAGTGGAAATTTTATTAATATATATATATATATGTGTGTGTGTGTGTGCTTGTGTGTGTAGATTTAATAGGCTGGTTAATAAAATTTGAGGAATAAGATGCCAACAAAATGATAACAATATTGGCAATAAAATTCATGATATTTATTATATATTAGCCTTTTGAGTAATGTGAAGCACAAAGAGAAAGGTCTTAAAGTCAGAATTTTTGGACACACCTATGTCCTTTTTTTGAGATGAAGAATAAACAATGAAGTGGGTCTTACTCTTCTGAGGACTGTTATTGTTGTTGTTGTTGGTTAGGGGGCTCCCTGTAGGAATTATTCTAAGTAAATTCAAATCCCTGTTTAATCCCTCAATGTGTGATTTTATTTTGAAAATATATTTCAAGTCTGCTCTTTCTTGTTGGCTTGTTGAAGAAGATGCTAAAACCATGCATCTGATGTCATCAATGCTATGAAATGGTTGATTGAAGTGTGCAGCAACAGAAAAATTGTTTTTGTTGTTTTTATGTTTTTTTATGGTTATACTTGTTTCTACAACATTATTTCCTTTTTTTTGCATTTGTGGCAGAAAAGTATATATATATATATATATATATATATATATATATATATTCTTTACAAATGCAAAAAAGAGAAAAGTATATATATATATATATATATATATATATATATATATATGTGTGTGTGTGTGTGTGTGTGTGTGTAAAACGATTTTTTGTGCCAGAGGCAACCTATTATAATTTTTAAAATGGAATATATTCTATTAATCAAACAGATACAAAAGTAACATCTTGATTAAAAATAGAAAAACTTAAGCCGCCTTTCCTCTGATGTTTCATCAGAAATAAATGTTGGTGGAAGTAAAATTAAACCACTGAAAGGAAAAATCTCCTTGCAACAGACCTTAAAAGTGAAGGGGAAAAAAAAACGTGTAAAGTTAAACCAGAATGAATCCGGGATTCCCCAAAAAGTGCCAATTTATGCTTAAGTTCTCTCTGTCTACACAGAACCAGATGTTGTGTGTTGATTGCAACTACCTCCAAAATAGTGTTTGGTCCAGGCTGTGTGCAGCACAGAGAAGAACTCTTCTCAATAATTAGTCCTGCAAGTGATGGTATTTAATAAATGCTCACCAATGGCAGACTCATGTGTTTCTGAATGCCCAGATGTTATTGAAGAATGTCTATATAAAAGGCCAGGCATGTGCTGCATAATTCTCACCTCCAGTTGCTGGATAGTCTTAACCATATAGTCAGCCTCATACTGACTTTTGAAATTATAAATGACTAAACTTTGTTGATGGATGGGCAAGACATCATTACAGACAGAGAGGAATACGCTTCTGGTAGTAAAGATGTTATGTACAACTACATAATTAAAGCAGTGTGTGACGGTTGAAGAGATCTTATTGGCACATAATTGACTGCAAGGACCAGTCCAAGGTCGTCTCATTTAAACAGGACACATAGGTGGACCAAATGTTTTAGTTTCATTAAACTTAGAAATTTTAAGCCTAATGTTAGTTTTAATGACACTTTCAAGATAACAGTTGTTGAGAAAAATTTTGGTAATATGCCTGAGTTCAGCATCAAGTTTACACTCCAAACACATCATGAATGCATGACGAGTGAGTATCTTGACAAGGTTAATTTTCCTAAACATAGGAGGAAAAGTACCCCAACTGAGGTACAGCCCAGTAAAAGTGGGTTTCCTATATATGCTGATGAGAAAAGAAGTGGGGATTTTCTCTACCAACGCATCCAGAAAGGGTAACATATTATTATTCTTCACCTCCATCATGAATTGTAGAGACAGGTGGTGACTATTTAAATGTTGAAAAAATTTTTCTACCACATTATGTGATGGAAAAGATGTAAAAGTATCATCAACATAACAAAAATAGCAGTATGGTTTAGAAACCCTGTCAAATAATTGCCTCTTATGAAACCCTACAAAGATATTGGCCATGATAGGTCCCAGAGGACTACCAATTGATGCCCCATCAATCTGTCAATACATGTTACTATTGTGGCTGAAAGAGACAGACTTAGTTGCCATCTCCATCAGCTCCACAAAAACAGGATCAAGGTTTTAAGGGACCATGATGCAAATAGTCTGCATAAATGTCAATAGTCTCATCAAGAGGGACATTAGTAAATAGACTACAAATATTAAAAGACATGAGAAAATCCCTGTCAGTAGTATGTTGCAATTTACGTATGTATGATACAAACTGGAATGAGTCCTGGGTACAATAATCAGAATAGAACTTCAAAACAGGATCAAGCCATTTAGCCAACTCATGTTGGACAGAACCCACCATAGATAAAATAGGCCTGAGAGAAACATTCACTTTATGGACTTTTGGCAAAGCATGCATCCTAAGACATTGGGAACCAACAGGTGAAATTCTGTCATGTCTAGGAAGGAACATTCTCTTGTGAAATTCAAGTAATCTTCTTTGAAATTTAATTTCCATCTTCAAGGTGTCATCAAATGAAATGTCACCTAATTTTTTTAAATTTACTAGTGTCACTTAATATAATTGATGTTTAATTCACATAATCAGAATAATTCAGAATCGCCATGCCTGAATCTTTATCAGGTCGGGTTATATAAATATTTATCCTAGATTTTAACAATCTGGCTGTCTGATAATGGTTCTTCTGCCAAAGAGATGACTTAAAATCAATAGGTGAATTTATGAAATTATATTCAAGATCTTTCAGACAAACTTTAAGATAGCTTAGATTCTCAATGAAAGTAGGCAGATATTTTTCCAATTGAGAATATAATAATTTGAATTTGCTAAAAACTTTGATTTTATCAATTTTTTTTAGGGGGAATACAAAAGTCCAAACCTCCAGACAGAGCCAACTTATCAGTATCACACAGGCAATAATCAACTAAAGCCAGTTTGCATCTGAAGAAGGTAATGCTGTTTACCTAGTAGGGCTGGAAAGGGCCATTGCATCCTACAAGTTCCTTCTGCATAATCAGACAAGTACAGTTGGACCAGATGAAAGTAAATTGGACAAAATAAGGGTAAATTAAAAGTACTGTTCCTAAATAGGACCAAATAAAGGCAACCAATTGGAAGGATGCCATCTTCCATCAGGACAACACCAATAAATTCATTTCTATTAATTGAATACAAGGGATGTTGATAAAAACAGGCTAATATGGCCCAAAAAACTGGGAAATTAATTGGAAGATGTATAAATATACTGTGAAAAATTAAAAATATCATAATTATTTGTGTGTAATACACACTCGTACATAATATTGAATTTGTTGCAGTTAATTTAATATTTGTTCAACCTTGTTCATATCGATTAAAAATAAGAATTTATGTATTTAACATAATGTTTTGTAACAGAAATTTATGTATTTAGAGCAAACCTGCAAACATGTTTGCACAAAATTGCAACAAGATTGAGTTGAAAATAATAAATTTACATTCCAGTAGGAAATCTGCTGCACCATGAACACATCATGTTTGGTGAAGAAGAACAAACATGAATCTGTGGACAACAATGATATTGAAGATGACAAAGACATTTACTATGCTGATAATATAGATGAAAATGTTATGATGTTGATCTTTGACACAGAGAGCAGTGAAGTGGATGTAATTAATATCTATGAGAATAAGGTTTTGAAACAAATAGATGCAGTGTTTGTAATTAAAATTTTTTTTACACATTTGTTAGTTTAGATCATAAATATCCCTCAGTTTAGCTCATAATATTGCAAATCTGACAACAGATAATATTTACTTCTTGTATATAAGATACACACTTAGTTTTAATGCATAAAAATCATGAGAAAAATGCATGTTATTCAGGAATAATTACTGTAATCTCTTTCCTTAATGCATTTTACAGCAAAGCACATGCAATAATTTTTAATTTAAATTTTTTAATGCTGCCTCAAGAATTAAAGAATTGGAAATTTGAATTCCCTATTCTGGACAATCTCATCACCGATGAAGAAGTGAGTAGAAGCAACAAAAATGTGGTTCTACAGAAGGATGCTGAGAATACCATGGACTGAACATGTGAGCAACAACAAAGTTTTAGAGAATATGGAAACAAAAAGGAAACTTATACTTAACATCAGGAGAGGAACAGGTGAAATTCCTAGGGCATATAATGAAGAAAGAGGGCTTGGAAAATTTGATACTCACAGGACAGGTTGAAGGCAAGAGGGACAGAGGAAAGCGATGCATAACCACCCTAGCAAGCTCAAGTAAATGAATGTTGGAACAAGTTTTAGGAGAGATAACAAAAAGACAAAGTTTATTAAGAGTTATAAAGGACAGGAAATTGTGGCGAGCCATGACTGCCAATGTACTGAAGGGGAATGACACATAAAAGAAGAACTTACTGACAATTGTTGTCTTGATACATTGTGACATTTGTGAACAGAGGTATAAGAAGTGATATGTCCCGAAAAGGGATATATTTGTTTGAAGTAACAAAGTGGTTGTTGACTAGTGTAACCAAGTAGGACAATCTAGCAGGTAACCGTAATGGACTGGTCCTCGTCGTACTGGTAGGCAATAGGCGAAGACAATAGGCATCGTCAGTAGGCAAAATCAATAGCTGAAGTCAATAGTCTGTATTTATGGCTGACATAAGCCAATCATATTACTGTGAGGGGGAACCCAGGTGTATGCATATTCATTACATCAAGAAGTTACTGTCAGTAATAATAATAAGAATAATATCTCTAAGAAAAAAAGAGATGTAACAGAAAATATATATTGCCATAAATTGGTAATATTGAAATATAACAATGACTGAAAATATCTAAACCAGTTTATTAGTCATTCCTCATCAGTAGCAAAAATCAAGGATCAAAAAAAAGCAGAATATCTGGAAGGAATTTCTGCCTATCCATCATATTAGATCAAAATCATTTACAAATTCAGATGCCAATGCGATACTGACTATGTAGGCTAGAAATGGAAAACCTTGATAGTTTCTTTGTCATTTTTGGTAATTTTTAATTTTTCATAAACATAAATGGATTACTTATATAATTACCGATATTCTTTCAATGAGAAACTTGTTGCTACATCTTAGTTGCTAATGTTTTAATTCACAGTTCATACTTTGTTGTCTTCAGCTTAACACATACATCACTCATATCCATATGAAGATGATTCCTGAAGGTTGATTTTATATAGTTCATGGCAAGCCATATTCCATGACATCATTTCACTGACTCCTTGTGGGTCACTAAAAAGTTGAAGGTGGGTCAATTCATGACCCAGGGTCAGTGGTTCACTATTTCTTATGTAGGCAGAATTGGTTAAAGGTTGGAAGCATGTACCACTGGTACTACCAGACAATATTTGCAAAAGGGAAGGTTGGTAATTTACATAGGTATGTATCAGTATCAATGATAGCTGAACATTTGATTAAAAACCAGCAGTGTGCTCGGTCTTATAGCCTAATTATGTAATACCAATTACCACTTGAAGGTTTTGGAATCGGTATATATTAATTCCAACCAAGCATCTCTCTGTAAGCAGAAGGAGTGGTTGGTGAGCTTAAAGACAATTAGTCTTTAATGTTATATTTTTTTCATTTGAATACAACAATAATCTGAGGTTGTATATTTTTTAGTTGCTGTGCATATTTTTTTGGTACCCAATTTTTGCTTTGATGAAAGACGACCAATAAACAGACTTAGCTGTTTTTAATTATTGTATTTCAGTATTACTAATTTATGGTAATATACATTTTTTTGTTATCCATCTTTCTTTGCTATGCATATTCTTTTAATATGTCTACTTTTATTGTTCTAAAATAAATTTGTACCCTTGCAAAAAATATTTCAGTTATATTTTTCTCTAAAAGCCTGAACCTGTTGCACGAAACATGTACTTCTAGATTTTTGTTCATATCACATATTGCCGAACAGATAATCTATGAAAGTATAAAAATTCATTTTCCTGGTAAAAGAAATGACCAGCAATATATTTTTCAAAAAGAAATTACTAATGCTCTCAAGAAAATTAAATTTCAGCATTAAATGACCCATAAAGAGTTGATATGCCACTAAACAAACTAACAAACAAATTGAACAGATAATACTTGCAGGAAGCAAAACAAGTGATCATCTAAAATCTGGAGAATATGTCATATGGCAAAGAACTTTTCATCCCAAGTTCCATGCATTTGCAACGCAAGGACAGGTGTTTTCATGCATCAAAATTGACTTACTTGCTCTAATGTGTCATTCAACAAAAGCCAGTTGATCCCTTTGCCTATTAAAGTTTGTCCAGGTTCAAATAATTTGTAATAGAGAATTGACTTTGAATTTCATCAAAAACAGATTTTATTTAGATTGGCATGATGAAACTTAACCATAATTTTCTTTGTTTCTTGTAATAAATCCATTTTTCATTGCCACTGACTGTCTTGTCAAAAAGTAACTTTTCTTTGAGTTGATCAAAAAAGGGAAACACTAACATACTGACCAATATTCTTTTCTGTAAGCACATGTGGAACTATTTTCTTTTTACTTTTTAACTTTTCCTACTTTTTGCATTATAGCTAATTGATTGCACAAGCAATAAATAAGTGAATAAATTTGACACTTCAAAGATTTCTCTAACATGATACAGTGAACTATTGATATATTTGTTTACTTTGTGTTTTAAGTCTGTTTATAATGGAGGTGTCACTAATATAGTTCTATCCAGGACATTTTATTATGTAAATGTTTATAAGCTTCATTTATATGACATATTATTCTTATTGAATAAATAATAGCACATTTCGACATTAATTTCTGGATACCTTAAAGCATGGACTAAAATATTCAACCCTATAATGATAAAGAAACATTTCTTTAGGGACTTCTGTACCAGTATTGAATGTTGGTCTGTGTTTTTCTAGAACACATAATTCTGAAAGAGTGTTAACAAAATGTTTTCAGGTTGTTAATGTACAACAGGATATATCACTGTAAAGAAAAGGCAATCACTTTTTCTTTTTTATTGAAGTAGAAGTGATTAGAACAAGCAAATTTAATGAAAAAGAAGAAAGAAAGGAAGAAAGAAGAAAGCAAGAAACAAGAAAGAAATAAAGAAAGAATGAAAGAAGAAGAAAGAAAGAATGAATGAATGAAAGAAGAAAGAAAGACAGAAAGAAAGGATGAAAGAAAGAAAGAAAGAAAGAAAGAAAGAAAGAAAGAAAGAAAGAAGGCAGTTCTGAAAGTTGAAACTCTAGTTGTTAAGTCTTCCTGAAAAACCAGAAGTGAAAAGGGTACATGTTTTGACTGACATGCTCATTTATATAAATCCACTTGACAATGTGTTTGGGATTACAAACCAAGTACTTACTAACTAACGACAAAATGAGTTATTAGTTTATAGGCTTTTCTGTCATGCAACAACATCGAGGTTGCAAAGACGAGGAGGAAGGGATGGAGGAGGGCAGTATACTGTAAGTGCGCAGAAACAAAAACAAAGGTCACTTTCACATTCACAAAAAGTCAAAGGAGAAAGAAATGAAAATGTACAGCCAAAGCTTTTGAAACAAAGACAAAACTTGTTTGTTTAGTTTTATTAGTTTGTTTCATGTTGGACTTTGTGAAGAAAAACTTCTGTATAAATTAAAATTTGCTAAAATGAACACATTAGATTCAAATTGTAGCGGACATATTTTTGAAACATATTCTGTTAATTAATCATTTTTAGAGAAAATAAAAACCATTTTTTAATGAAAATTACTAAGATACAATATTATCCATAGTTTAACCAAAGATACAATATTATCCATAGTTTAACCAAATTAAAATAACAATTTAATTAACTTATAATTTATAGAGAAAGATGAAAACTACACAGCATTTAAAACACATGTCAAATTATTAATCTACAAGGTTTCAGCTTTTAAACATGTATAGTTATTAAGTTATTAGAAATTGTATACTATTCATGTATCACACATTCAAATAGGGTGAAATAGTCATTTGTTAAATATTCCTGCATATTCTTATATCTACTAATACACTCACCTGTCAGGTGTAAATAAAAGGCCAATATATCAAGTAATCAGTTAGTCAAGTGGCAGTCAGTGAGATTTTGTGTGATAGTCTGCGTAGCAGCCAGATGTTACAATCCAAGTACAACATCATATATCAAATTATTAATCTGCAAAGTTTCAACTTTTAAGTATGCATAGTTATTTAAAATTTTATACTCTTCAAGTAACACACATCCAACTAAGGTCAAACATTTTTCTGTTAAATATTTCCATGTCTTCTTGTATTGAACTCTATATAAATAAAAACAATAAAAACCCAAGATGATTTTTCTCAGATTATTACAATCTTCAAGTCTCAGGTTTATCTATCCTACATATTCTCATAATATGCACTCCTTGCTTTCTCCTTGTACACATTTCAACAACTATATATAGTAACCCTCTATCTTGAGTGGCTCTTGGGTGTTGTATTGGGTAAAAAATGTATCAAGTATCTAAGTAAGAGTTCAATTAACAGTCCAAGTCAAAGTAGTAAGAGGAGTCATTATGAAATCTTCCTGTGTCAAATCTATTTCCAATTGTATGTAAACTGTTTTCAAAGAAACCAGACTAAAAGTTCAAGTCAAAGTAGTTTACTACCTTTTAATTGTATATATATATATATATATATATATAAGAAACCATATATATATATATATATATATATATATATATATATAGATAATATTAGTGGCAAATATACACATACATATGCAAAATATATATATATATATACATAGGTGCATACACATATATGTATATTTTTTGAATAAAAAATTCCGAGAGGATAGAATCCAGGTAGAACTCAATGTCCAGGACAGAGTAAGGATATAATAAAAAGGCTTAAACACTAATATTCCATGGTCATAATTTATTCCATTGGAATCGTAAATACGATCAATTCATCAGACCTACAAATTCAAAAAGCCTTTTGAATTTGTAGGTCTGATGATGTAGGCCTTTTATTATATATATATATATATATATATATATATATATATATATATAAGAAACCAGACTAAAAGTTCAAGTCAAAGTAGTTTACTACGTTTTAATTGTATATATATATGTATATATATATATATATATATATATATATATATATATATATATATATATATATATATTTTATATATATATATTTAACCTATCCAAAATATTACCTCTGTGTGTATAGTGCATAAAAGACCAATCATAAAAACATGCACTATACTCAAGTATATATGGTACTACTATGCCTATACATCAGGTATAAATAAAAGGACAACATATGAAGTAGTCAGTTCTAGTAGCAGTCAGAGTAGCATTCCAAGTCAAAGTAGTTTACTATGTTTTAATTATATATATGTGTGTGTGTGTGTGTGTGTGTGTGTGTGATACCACAAATAGAGGGTAACTTTGTATGGCACAAACGTAGATGAGAAGAAATAGCTGAGAAGTATTATGGTGTACAGCTTTTATTCATGATGGGAGAGGAGAGCACATTTATCTTGAAAATTTGCATCTAAAAACCTTTCAATTATGTTTGAACTGCAGGCACTGACACTGGTGAGAAATATGCAACTAGCTGAATCAAATACATAGACTGCGGACAACAGGAATGTTTGCATCAGTTAAGAGGTTAAGCAAACTGAGCTTAGTATGACAAAGGCCAGAGCTTCCAGTAAGAATTAAATTCACAATTGTAGTAATGTTCTCTCTCTCTATATATATATAAATATATATATCTATCTATATATATATAGATATATATATATATATAGATATCTATATATATATATATATATATATATATATATATATATATATATATATGTGTATGTGTGTATGTATATATGAAGAAATATAGTTTTTTAGGTATGCTATATTTATAGGATAAAGTGCTCAATATCAGAGATAGAGCGTATCTCTATCTATAAAAGGCAGGATGTGTGTGTGTGTGTAACAAATGCACGGTCGCAATTTTCGACAGATTTGCACCAAAATTTACATGCACATGCTCCAAATTAGCAGGAAGGCCAATACTTTGCATTTCCTAACACCCATCGATAGTGGAAATAATTGATTTTTTCATGCTTCTACGGCAGGTTTCATGTAGTTTGCAGCCATTTTCTACTGGCCAGAGTGAGAGCCTATAGCTGGCTGACACGAATAGGCAGGAAGATTCTATTGGCCAGCATGAGAGCCAACAGCTGACTGAAACAAATGTTAACTAGCATGCTAGCATGCAAAAAAATCGATAGCTGCAGTTATCACAAGTGGGAAAAATTTAGATCCGCATGGCACTTTACTCCAGTTGGCTCATTTGCTTACTTAAACTCAACGTTGATTCTGATTCCGCAGAACTGGGTTGGGTGTGAAAAAGTATTTCTTGTTAACATTCTTTTTTCAATTGGTTTTTCCAGTTATGAGTCCTTTTTTAAAACTGATCGTTTTGTGTCCATTTTGTGTAGTTCTTTTTTCATAACAGATTTAATGTTTAGTATAGAGCTTAGAAAAAATTTGCAGTGTGAGATAGGCAAGAAGTAAGGCATGTAGCAACATCAGCATGGCAGGGGCACTCCTTTAAAGGCAAGGAAGGGCAAAAATCTTTTAAGTCAAGTGATAGCGATTACTGTATGAGTCGTACAATTTTTGAATCAAGCACGGGCAATGCCAGGCCATGCTGCTAGTATAAATATAAAAGTGAACACTGAAGTCAACACTCAGAAGTGACAGACTGTTTCATGCTAAACCCATTCGACATGTAGCCTGACGATTGTGTTTAGCATGAAACAGTCTGTCGCCTTCTGTGTGTTGACTTCGATGTTCACTTTTACATATATATATATATATATATATATATATATATATATGTATGTATGTATAAAGGTGAAATAGCCACAACATTCTACCTTTTGAAACTGAGAATGAGATCTGAAAAAAATGGTTAGATCTGCATTATTCTCTGTTTTTTGCAGGTATTAATCTGAGTTCCATCTTGAAATCCTTAAAAAATTAGCCAATCATACTACCTTTTTGTGCATTTATATGTAAATAATAAAGTATAAGGAAATTATTTGGCTTATATTGTGTCTACTTATTTTTATACAGATCTTTTCCAGTTTTGTAATCACTTTCTTGATCTTAAGATGGAATTCATCAAGGAAGGTGCCATAGTTTTTTTTTACCCAAGTACCTTTGATCTTTTTAAGATAATCTTCAATGGTAAATTACAAAGAAAAACTTATTGTAACTGCAATAAAAGCAGCATTGCATTTTGATGGTGATTTTTAGAAATATGCACAAACTTGTTCTGTTATAGTTATTGTAAAATTTATCCTTGATATTAAGATGGGATTCTTCAAGGATGAACTGATTAGACAATTGGGAAGTATCAGTATATAAATAAGTAGACGCAATATATCTATATTATTCAATGAAACAGATATATATATATATATATATATATATATATATATATATATATATATATATATGATAGTAAAGAAAGAATGTGCATGTATGTTTTTTGTATACCCAAAGAAAAGTTTCTACAAAAACACTTCTTTCCAATCATAATCATAGCCCAAAACAACCAGATCTATGAGAATATAACACATGTGGTAAAAATAAAAATTCTCCCGAGAGGACAGGGAAGAAGTCCTTCATTTTTTATTTCTTGTCTCTAGATTGGAAAGTAAATCTCATTATTTTACTGTTGAAATGGCTAGATGTAAGCTTAAGTTCTTTGCTAACAGTTTCTTTTCTCACACTTCTTGCCTGTGTAGCTGTCTTCTGCCTTCTTGCATTCCAGCCAACTTTGATCTTCAAAGATTTAAATGCAATGGCAATCATTATCTACCTCTTCTTTTATTGTTCTCTCTCCGCAATCAGGTTTTCTTTTTTTTGATACTTTCACTCAGTAACCCCTTGTGTCTTAGTGACTTTATTACTCTGCTTGGAGTGAAATGATTATATATATATATATATATATATATATATAGTACTTGTGGAAATGCAGATGGTGTAATGGATAGTGGCTCAAGTGGAGAAAGGTATAAATCCATCTATTCTCCCTACAGCTATGGGCTAAATATCAGGGGAAACTGTACACTTTAGTCATGTTTGGCAACCAGTCTAGGAGAAGAAGAACTTTGAATTCAAAAGCCATAAGTGTATCATGCAATCAGATTCCAAACTTCGATAGAGATACCATAAGCAAGATCTCTATAAGGTTTCAACCAAAGTTCTTAGCCAAAAACAATTCATGTAACAAGAGTTGTGCAAGATTCCTGTAATAGATTATACATGAAAAGAGAAGAAGAAGATATATATATATATATATATATATATATATATATATATATATATATATATATGTATACCGGTGTAACACCAAAATTATCCAATTGTTAGATTAAGCTTTGAACCGTTGTATTTTAGAAATGGTTAAAGAATATCTTGCTGGAATTCTCCAAGATTTTTATAACACTATTGGACTCTGCTTTGAGCAATAAGAATGTATAATTACTCTTCAAGTTTAACAAAAGAATCGTGATGAAATCGATCATAAACGAAAATTAATTAATCATAGCATGAAGTATTGAAATAAAGTTCAAATATATATATATTATTCCAGGATCATTTTCTAAGTTATTCAAGATGATCTTTACCCTCTCTAACCTTCTAACTTTCTGGCCTGGAGTAACAACATGCCACACAGGGATCACGTAAGATTTCATTTTTTTCACAGCTCTTTGAACTGTCATAGCTGAAACTCCTTTCTCATGTGTCAAATGTCTTATGAATTGAGTTGGATCTTTTCTAACTGATCTCTTTAGCTCTAAGTTGAAATGATGATCCCTCTTCCTGTTGTGAACTTCTGATCCAATTTTCTTTTCTGCTGTTCCTACTTTTTTAAAACTTATTCACCATTCTCTTGATGATTCTTCAATGCACTTTGAAGATAGAAGCAAGAGTATGAATGTTGGTACCATTACTGTAGGCTTGAATGATCTTTTTCCTCTTACCATTGGGAAGATATTTTGTGGCTGACACAAAATGATTTTAACCTGTTCTCTTTCTAGCTGAATAACTCAAAGGGTTTTTCAGTGATTCTTACAATAAATGGTGTCAAGATGGCTAAACGTATTAGCTGAAAATCTGGCAAAAGGAAACTCAATTAGTTTAGTGGGTTTTTAGATATTAAACATTTTGTGGGATGGACAAATATGCTGTTACACCAGGTATATATATATGTACACACACACACACTTTTTTTTTATACTTCGCATGAAGAGAACTGCAATGTAACAAAATATGTCTGCAGATTTCTTCGGTAAATATGGTTCCAGATTAATTGCAACTTGGTTCTACTTAGAAGAATTCTGTATGCCTGTCAAAATAATTTTACTTTTTCTTTGTTTACCCAAATGGCTGATGAAATTTTATCCCAATTCACTTTCACAAATGTCTAAAAATATACAAAGATCTACTTATATTTCTCTGGTTATATCTATCTCTATCTGTTCATTTCTTTCCATTTCAACTAGGAGCATATTCAGAACAACTGAAAAAATTAATGAAAAATTGTGACCATGTTGCTACTCAGAAATGCTGTGATTAATTTGAAAATTGAATAATTAATTAAATTAAAATTAATAGTAACATGGTACTGATTTTCCTTTAATTTTTCTTTCTATTTTTTGAAAAAACCAGCAGTGAATGTTTATGACTAGATTGCACTTGTTGTAAGCAGGGCCGGCTCAAAGTACTGGCAACTTGGGCAATCGCCCAGGGCCCCATCAAGGTCAAGAGTGTCATAATGCCACCATATCATGTTTGGGATCTTCCAAAAGTAAAGCTTATAAAAAACATCCGCGCGGTTGTTCATGACTCAAAACAAATGAAATTCTTTTGGCTATTTTGCTAATAGAAAATGATCTTGTAAAGAAGATAGATACAGAAAGTGTCATGAAAAGATTTGAAGGTCTAAAGGCTAGAAAAGAAATGTCTTAGGTGGGATAATGAATGTTTTTCTTTAGCTTGTACTAAATTGTATATTGTAATAAACTCATTATTCTACATTTTCACTTTGTCTTGCGAAAATTTTTAAAAATTGTACTTTTAAAGGTGCCAAATTTCAGCTTGTCTGGGGTGTCAGTAACCCTAGAGTCATCACTGGGGTATAAGCTTAGTAAGGAGATAGGTCAGTGATAATCCTTGAGTGACAGGAGAAACTATGGTTAAGGCCAAAGTGGCTCTGATGATTTCATTACAGTGTAAAACTCTATGAAAACATTCAGATGAGCCATGTTACTTCCTCTTGGCTAAGTCAAATGTCTATGCAAAGTGGGGCTCCCAGAATGCTGACTGGTTCTATGAATAAGCATAAGGTGATATATTTTTTTAATCATTTCATCCCAAGCAAGGCAATGAAGTCACTGGGATGCAAGAGGTTACTGAGTGTGAGAGAATATGAGAAGACTTACAAAGGAGAGAGGGCAATAAAAGAACAAGAATTAAGAAGACACAAGATAACAATAAACATTGCATTTAAATTGTTGAAGGTCAGAGTTGAGTGGAAAGCAAGAAGCAGGGAGAGAGATTCACAAGCGAGTAGTGCAATAGAAGAAACTGTTAGCATAGAACTTACAGTTCCATCTCTTGCCATTTCAACTATAAAATGATGAGATCTTGCCACCAATCTAGTATTGTGTTTAAATTCATAAAGTCTACATATCAAAGAAGAAAGTTCATCAGAATAACTACCATGAAAGTATTTATAGAAAAGGCACAGAGAAGCTACGTTACAATGGTGGGAAACTGACTGAAGCTGAAACCAATAACATTGTAGACTCTTCATTGTATTTTATCAAGAATCTCAAAATGTATAGCAGGAGCACCAGACCAGATGTGGTAGCAATATTCAATGCATGGATGAATGGTAGATTTATAAATATGTAAGATAGATTCTGGTGAGAAAATTTATCTGCTATGACAGTGAACCAACTTTTTTTAGCTTCAAACTTAGCAATTGATTCAATATCATTTTCTCACTTCATGTCATTGAAAATATTTTGATCCAAGAAGGAGTCACTTCTGATGAAAGGTAAAAAATGTTCTCTCAGATAATTAAAAGAGAGCTGTTTTGATCTTGAGGCATTAAAATTAACTTGCCACTACTTGCCCTATTTAGCAACAGATTGTAGGTCATTTTTGAGATCAGCTGCCAATTTGATTGCTGCCATAACATGGATAATATCTTCCTAAGCACAATATATACTTGGAGAACAGCAGATGATGATGAGGTGAAAGTGGCAACCCATAGATGGCTAGGAAAGTAGCCAAGAAACTTTGATATGGTTTTGGTATAGATGCTACCCTCATTTAAAGGTAGAATACCATGATTAAGAAGGAAAGAAAAGATGTTGAGGACTTGATTTTGAATTCTGAGACTTTGGTGTTCTTTTTGGTAGACTTTGTATGCACTTATTATTGAATTTGTTGTAAATAAAAAAAGAACAGGAATTATTTTTTGCCAATTTTTGAATCTAGTAGTGATTAATATTTGTACATGATCATGTTACATATGAATGAACATCCAAATAATGTTTTTTTTTTTAATCAGTATCACCTGATGTAAGGCAGTAAAATAAAAAAGACACAAGTGGTTACAGGGTGTGGAAGAATTAGGAACAGAAACATTAATAATGAGCAAGAAAAGGAAATAATAATCAGGAGGACAGTAGATAGTGATTGACATTGCATTTAAATTTTGCAGATTAAAGTTGGCTAGAAAGCATGGAGCTAGAAGGGAGTTTCACAAGGGAGAAAAGAAACTGTTAGCATAGAATTTATGGCTACATCTTGCCAGTTCAATTGTAAATTGATAAGATCTCAATACCAGTCTAGTACTGGACTTAAATTCATAAAAGTTTAGGTACCATAGCACAAAGCACATCCAAACAATTACCATGAAAGTATTTATAGAAAAGGCACAGGGAGGCAACCTTATGGTGGTAGGAAAATGACCAAAACTGAGATACTGGATCAGGACCAATAATATTGCTGATTCTTCTTTGGATTTTATCAAGGAGCTCCAGGTAAATAGCAGGGGCACCTGACCATGTGTGGCAGCAATATTCTAAGCCTGGATGAATGGTATAATCTTTCCATTTCATGTCAACTGAGAACATTAGCCCAAGAAGGCACAACAAGTCACTTTCATGGAGGATAGCATCAGCCATGTTGATAGAAGGCAAGGAACAGTCTCTCAGATGATTAATAAAGAGCAGTTTAATTTTGGAGGTGTTAAAATTAACAAGCCATCTTTTGCCCCAGTTAATCATATTTGAAAAAAATATTTAAAAAAAATCAATTGGAAAGGAAGTGCAAATTTTTTTAGCATTTTTAAAATCTGTATTCATGGAAGTTTCAGAGCTTAGACATTTGACTGGAAGTCAATTCCCTTGAGGTTTGATTGTGTACCATTATTTTGGAGAAGAAAGCCCAATCAATGTATCTTTTTTCAAATTATCAGTCTTTTAATTGCAACTGGCATAAATACAAAGGTTGGATAGAGAAATGGATTAAAAGAGATGAAATCAAATGTAGTGAAATGGATTAAATATCTCCCACATAATGCTAAGATATTAAATTGGGGGTTTCCAACCATTTTTTGTTTCATTGCCCATTTTCACATGGAAAAATTTTCCAATGCTCACCTAAATAGTAAATATTCAAAAGCATACAAAAATTGTTTGGTAAAAGTTTGTTACTGGTTCATAAACTGGCTTTATGATATAGTCAAAAATATCAAAGTGGGGTTGGGGGGTAACAAATAACTTATGTAGTGACTGATGATGCTGGTACTATATTAAAGAACAAACGTGACCATTGAAAAATATAATTTAGTTTTATGGTCAAAGTTAGTTTTGTGGGTAAAGTTAACATAAGCGTTGACAAAAAATTAAACAATTTTTGTTCATAATTATAAAATTAAAAAGAATATACTCTACGAGCAACTAATAAAAATTCACTGAATATTTTTTGTTAATCTTGGTCTTGCCTTATCTGATTTTTATCTGAAGAAAATGTTATTTCATCTGAAGAACTATTTGAATGTTAATGCCCCTTCTCGAAACTATAGAAAATACCAAAATATTCATTGTTTACAGGGATATTAATATCTTATTTAGAAATGTGACCCAGTTATTCCTATTAGCCTCCTGTTTTTTTTTGTAATATCGACTTTGAATATTTTTTGATGAGGTAGCATTTACATTATTCAGACTATTGTCCTCATCTTTGTTGCTATATTTATTATGTTTCGGCCATTGTACGCTCTGGCCTTCTTCAGGTGGTTGGAAGGCCGGAGCCGAAATGTAATAAATATGGTGACAAAGATGAGGATAATAGTCCGAATAATGTAAATAGTGTACATAATACCTCATCTCAGAAATATAGACAGGGGTAGCATTTTTAATACTCAAAATTGTATATCACCCATCAAAATTCCCAATTGCCCACCATTTTCTGTTCATTTGCTTATTGCCCACCCAACAGTTGAAATCGTCCACCGTTGGCTGATATTGCCCAGGTTTGGAAACCCTGCATTAGATAGATGAAGACATGATTGCCCCTAATGCCTTACCATTCTGTGAGAGATAATTCTGGGAGGCTAAGCATACATGCACACACACACACAAAATGTTGTTTGGAATAAAGAAATTATTTATTATTATTTTTTAATATAAACTTTAATCATTATTATAGAACAGGTTTTTCATATCACAATCTGTAGATGATATAATAACTGAATTTTAAATACATTTTCTTTTTCATTGTTTTAGGTCTGTTCAAAAATAAATGTGACAATTAGATTTGATTTTATTTCTGTTGAATGAAATTAGATCTTCAAAATCTGGGTCTTTGAAATTCTGTAAAAACAAAACCTTTTTTTTATAATACTTAAAAGGTTTGCTTGCTTTATTCATGATTTTTTTTGTAATCAAACACTATTTTATAATATTTGAAATTGCTTTAAACCTCTGTAATTATAGATAATTTGGAACTTATTTAAAGTTGGGGGTGGGGAGGAGGAGGAGAGAGAATGTTAAATGTCTTATCTCAAGTATTATGAATGGCTCAAATGAAAAAACACAAGAATCATTCTCCAGTGTGAAATTTGAAAGAAATTTACATTCATTAAATGGAATGAAAAATAATAATAGCACAGAATGCAAAATTTACATAACAGGCTTGCACATAATTTTCCTGCGTGCCTTACACTTAGGCAAGATAACAATTTCTAATTATAATTCTGTTGGACTCAAAAAAAACAATTATAATTATTATCAACAATGTTCACTGCTGGTTTTCTTTTACTTAATAATTCAGTTTTATAAACTGAGATTCAAAAATGAGATAAATCTCATATTTTCATAAAAATTCAAAATCAGTTAATAACATTAATTTTGAATCAAATTTTCACAATTAACTACAGAAAGATAATCATATATCTTTAAATTTGTAGAATTTTCTTCTTTCTTTTCTGTTTCTTCCTTTCCTTTTTTTTCTTCTCTGTTTCTTCCTTTTCTTTTAGCTCCTTTTCATTCTTGGCAGAAGCTTTTAGTTTTTCTTTGTTCAGTTCCTAGAAACAGCCCACAGTCAGTGAAAGCCAAACCCCTTTTGCTTTCTTTTTCTTCTTCATCTAAGTTCATCTCGCAGAAGCAGGTGACATCTTCCTTGTAAATGCTGAATTCCTTCTTGTTGTCTGACAAGCCAGACTTCTTAAATATCCACAAATCAGATCCTAGTTGAATCAGAAATTTGATACTTATAGTTCCCATTGGCTAAAAAAATCACAAAATGTATCTCCTTAAAGCATGCCTGTTTGCAAACTTTATTCAAGCTAGTTTTGAGAGCATCAAACTTGAGCATCTTTTTTTTTTTAACAAATTTTTTGAAAAACAAATTTTATACATGTATCTTTTTTTATAAACAGTCAGCCATAATTTTGGTGTTTTTTTTACATCACATATACAAAGTTTTTTTTTTACACATCAAATTTTATTCAAGTCGTCTTTTACTAACCATTTGGCTTCATTATAGCAGGTTTTTTTTATTTATTTAACGAATAATTAGTAACTTTCTTCTTTTAATAAATATATTTTTTTTAAAACACTCCCCCTCAAAAGATGTAATATAAACAAACCGAGCCTATATTATTTTTTATTTACCCTTTATTTTTATATAAGTTTAGATTTCGTTTTTATTATTAATATTATAAATTATTCTTGAAAAAACAACAAGGTATGTGTGTAAGTGTACTGCACACAATTGATGATGAGTATGTATGAATGTGTACATTTTTGCTTCCCTAGTTTGTTGGTCCCTGTAGGCACGTAAGTTTTTGTTCATTTATGAATCATTCGTGTTGCTAAGATAAAATATAAGATAATCTAAGATATAAAAGTAAAGTACAACGATTTGTTGTCATATAAAAAAAAATCATCGCTTTATATTTAAAGTCCCTTACTTCGAGAAGCTGACAGTTTGATTTTGAGCCCTGCGATAAGAAGTAAAAGTAGGAGTAGAGATTGGATGTGGTGGTAGCAGAAAGAGGCCTGTGATTGGTTGAGAATCTGAGCGTGCGCAAAGCCCAATTTAACTTGTGTCCTTTCCCAATAGCTCTTCTTTTCACTAAGGCAGTCATTGTCGATTTGACTTGATTGGGTTTTTTTTTCTCAGCCGGCGGCTAAGAGACAATTCGTGGTAAGTAAAAAAAAAAAAAAAAATTTACGATTCATTTCTTTGTGGAATTTATGCAAATCCGATTTCTCTTTGTGGAAATCTTCGATGTATTTTTTCTTTAAATCAATTTTTATTTTACCCTACACCGAGTTCTCACTCTCTCTTCCACAGCCATCTTGGATTTGGGCGTGTTGCTTTTCATTTTATTTCTTTTCTTCGTTTTAATATATACTTTATTATTTTAGAATTGCATTGGATTTTAAGTTCTAGTGAAAAATAATAAAAAAGACTTAGTAATATTTGTAAAATATCTCCACGCACGATTTCGCTTGCTGTTGAATTTTTTTTTCATAACGAGTCGAAACTAGCATGTCATTGTCTTTCCCATTTCTTAAAAGACCGGCTATTTGGGTTTTGCATTGATCTTTTAACGACGAAATCTCTTTTTGTGAATGTTAAACGGATTAAGTAAATCGATTTTAATTCTGATTTCATTTTCGTGAGATCTGAAAAAAAAAATCATTTTGAACATTGCACGTTGAGCAAAAAAAAAAAAAAAAAATGGCAGTGAAAAAGAATTTGCTGATAAATTTCGGCAGAATTTGCCTTTTTATTTGCTGGGTACAAAAACTTTTTTTTTTTTTTTTTTTTCCCCTTAAATAAAAAATGTCAATCGTTTCTTTTGAATAAATATCAAATGCCTCTTCCACGTTTTTTTTTTTTTTTTTGTTTCTTGGGAATCTACTTTTGTCTTTAAAGTCTTCCACTTAATTAGGACGAAAAATCCACCATTTTAGCTTTTTTTTTTTTTTTTTTTTTTCTTTTACTGAAAACTGGAAAAAAAATCCAAGCCATGTGAAGTTTTTTTTTTCTTTTCTTTCAAAGTTTTCTACAAATCTTTCTTTTTCAATGTTTTTTTTTTTTTTTCATTTTAATTCTGAAATTGATTCACATTCATTAAACGTGAATAGTAATTTTGTGTAGGTACTTTTTTTTTTTTTTTAAATTGAATAAATTTATAATTTCGTAAAAAAATCTCTTGATGCGACATCTTTTATTTTGCAAGAATAAGTTTTGAAATATTACCGAAGATGATGATGAATCCCTTTTAGTTTTATATTCTCCTCTTGTCTAAATGAGTTCATAAACTTAAATCGTATGGTTTTATTTTACTTTTGCATTTTCGTTTTTGTTGCTGGTGAAATTTAAAAAGAAAAAAAGCTATTTGAATGGCAACTTTTTGTTTTATTATTTCGTGTGAGGATCGATCAATTTAAATTTCTTACATTTTAGTCATTAAAGCAGTTAATATTTTCCCTTTCCTTATTGGAATGGAAATGAGTTTCTTCCTCTCTTTTTGTGTAAAGCTTTTTATAGATTCACTGATAACAAAGACAAAAGCATCTCCGCATTTTAATATTACTTTCAAGTAACGTATTTGTAATTTATGCAAACATATGTTGTTCGCTGTTCTGGCTAGATTTCAAATATCGATCTGAAGGGGTGTTAAATAAAGAAAAGACCCCCACGAGACGACTAAGCAGTCAGGATTGATTTTTCTTTTTAGTGTCATCATTCAAATAGTCTAAGATAAAAAAAAAAAAAAAAATGCCTCTCGACGGCTCTTTACTCGTCTTGGGTTTCAGCAGCTGTCGTTATTTCCACTCCCCCGCATACACTCCCTGTCTGTTACTTTTCGAAAAAAAAAACTTTTTGCCCCCACGAGTTCTTGGCAGCTGAATCAAAGCCTGATGCGGAGATTACTTATCCAAAGATGAAAACAAAATCGTATGAACATTATAATTGAATATGAATACAAATGTTCCTTCAGATTGAAAGTCTCTAACTTGTGAAGGATTTAAAGTTCAGATTAATAAGACCAAAGAATTAGAAAATGTTATTTTAGGTTTTTCTATGGCCCTGTTCACACTCCTATCCAGTCTTGAACATGAGTAAAGTTTATTCCTCCTTTCCTGTTAATATTTGAATTGAATGAATCCTACTCCGTTGAGTGAAGGTATGCAAAACAAAAATAGAAACTTCATGGATTGCCTTTTCTTGAAGAATTCAAATTTTGTTGGCTTTATTCTATTTAATCTGAACCTCTTGCAATGTTTTGTAGCATCAAGATGTCTGATGAGAAACAAACTGAAACTCCTGTTGATGGTGTGGAAGATGTAGATCAAAGTGAAATGGAAACTTCCTCTGCTGCTCCTGTTGAAGAAGATGGTAATGTGGATGGAGAAACCCCAATGGAAGATTCCACTACAGAAGCTGGTAAGTTCTCTTCTGGTGGCTGCTTCATTTTCAACTTAAATACATGGTATTCAATATCTATAGGCCTTTTTCTTCTTTCTTTTTTTTTTAGAAAAGAAAGAGGAAGATAAAAAAGATGGAGAAAAGAAAGAGGAAGATAAGAAAGAAGAAGAAGATGACAATACATTGAACTTGCGTAAGTTAATTTTTAAGAATTGTTAAACCATTTTGATCTAAATATTTTTTCCTTTCAGTATTGATTTTCGTGGTAATCATTTTTTTTTTCTTTTTTTTCCCCTTTGCAGGAAGGCCATATCCAAATCTCTTGACCATCCACAAATTGAAATTGGCAGACATCAAAGTAGCTGTATCGGAGTTGTCCGATTATTGGGATGATACCTGTTTGAATATCAGGTACATTAAAGAAAAGACTGGTGTAGGTAAAGGGTAGGTGTAATTTCTTTATAAACTGATAAAGTATTTCTAATTCTTACAAATGTTAGCAATGAATCATTTGAATATTTTTTTTTTTTTTTTTTTTTTTTCCTTATGTCAAGGTTTATGAGAATGAAGTTCCCATCAGAAGAAGCTGCTGAAGTTGTCTTCAACAAATTACAGCCGATGGAAATTAATGGCAAAACATTTGTATATGAACCCCCAACGGAAGGTAAGCAGAATAGCTTGCAGGGTTAGGTTAGATGTGCGCCCACTTGATTTTAATATTGATACCCCTCTCTCCACATTATAAATTGTCTTTTTAATATTTATTTTACTTTTTCTCTAACTAGTTGAGATGTGGGTATCTTTAATTTAAAAGGAAAAAAAGCTGGCTTTTTTTAATAAAGCTTTTGCTTTTGGGTGGGGAATCTGAAAGGAGTAGTTAAATCTTGCAGTTGGGCCCTAACAATGTCCGCAATTAGAAAAAAACGGGCTGGGTTTAAAAAGAAAAAAAATTCTCATTGGTTATATGAGTAAATCTTGTGTGCAAGTTAACCGAAAAGATTAAAAAAAAAAAATAATGTCCTCTTTCTTGATTCTTTCAGGTAATAATGACAATAAGGATGACAAAGGTATGCCTTATCCCTTTCACAATGGCTGGCTAATACCATATTGTGAACATTATTGTTGGTTTAAAGAACTGGCTGCCTTTTTTTTTTCTTTTTTTTTTTTTTCTTTTTTTTCCTTTCTTTGAAAGCAGCAGTGAATTCTTCATGAGCCCACAGATTTGGCAATGAGGATTTTTGTCTTGCAGTCATTTCTTTTTTTTTTTTTTTTTTTTTTTTTTTTTCCTTGTTTGGTAGATAATTTGTTATGCTCTCTTTAGAGGTAATGCAACATGTTGGCGGCAGATTTTTTTTTGCTTTTTCACATGAAAGCATTATCTTTCAAAGAGCATGTTTTGCTTCCCCTCGTTCTCATCATGTAAATTGTCTCCTTTTCCTGATATAAATGTTTCCCCCTCCCCACACCTTTTTTTTTTTTTCTGTTTTTCTTTTTCATACTCATGTTTACTCTTGATGATGCACTTGAATTGCAGGTTTTGAGCAGCACCTGCATCTGCCATTTGTCTTGGAATTGTCCACATTGGCAACAGCAGCAGCAGCAACCACAGCAGGATTCTCTCTCTCTCTCTCTCACACTCTGCCAGAAATTATTGAAGCTCTGTCATTACTTCTTTCATGGCTTTGGGGCTTTGTCCAATCCTTTCCAAATTGGCTTGTGTTAATGCTCTTATAGGAGTCAAGAGTCTCATTGAGGTAACACCTTGTAATGATGCTGGGTGTTGTCTATGGTAGGGCTTTTCTCTCCCTCTCTGCTGTAGCCACTGTTCAGCCTGGTGGATCAAAGAAACCCTGGCAGGATCCGATGTTCCAGTTTCATTGTGCCAAGCTGCTTCCAAAGGCTATTATGACTGCCATCTATAATAACTAAAAAAACACAACTGGTTTCCCCACACCCTCTACCTATAGTGGAATTTGTTAGATAAGGGTATAATGAATATTATTGTTGCTTTTCAAAATATTTGCAGAGCATTAATGCAATTGGTCACAATTTTGTTTTTTATTTGTTATGACTTTTTTTTTTCTTTATCTATAAATGTTTTTGATTTTATGTAAAACTCATTGCTTGAAATATTCCGGCTTTTCTCCATTCAGATCTTGTTCAACAATCCTTAAACGGACCGATTTCTTAATTCCATGAAATGGGAATATTTTTTTTGATATTTTTCTAAACACGGCTTCCTTTTTGAGCTTCAATGCAAATATCTGAAAGTCTGGCTATTTCTGGCAAGAGTTTTACACATTGTGATGTTGAAAGCTTATTTTTTCCCTTTGAAATTTTTCTGACCTTCAAACTCCTGTAGATTTTGAATGCATAAATTTGTTATTGTAACTTATTTGAGGAAGTAAGCTAGTAAGTTTTTCACTTGACGTAGTTAATTGAAAGACATCAGTGTCAAGTCAAACATATCCTGATGTTTTAGCATTTAAGAATGAACATTTTCCAGTCAAAATGTTGATCTTCCAAGTTTTTCGAACACATTGATCCAAATTCTAATTTCTTTACAATTAGATGTTATTTTTGCGACTGGTGTAAAAGAAATGTTAGATTGTCAAGTCTACTGGGACATAGTTAATAATGTTATTGAAAAAGATTAACTTGTGGACACTGTCCGCAATTGCTTGTCCTCTTATTGGGCGATTAGTGTTTCTTAACAGAAATGAAGAAGTCTGTCTTACCTGCTTCTGGTAGTTGTGTGGATACACTGGTTCCCTGAATTTTTTTCCTTCTTCACAAGTTCATCTTGCTGATAGAAGGGGAAAATACAGGTGCTATAAAATAATAGTGAACTATTCTTTAGTGTTATCCTCAAATATTCCGAGGGAGTTTGACTTGAGGCATTCTTTGTATTTGCACGGTCAAAGATTGGAATGGAAAAGTAATGTCATATTACATTTGGCTAATGACACCTTCTCTTGCTTTCCACATAAATTTGTCATTTATTTCATTACTCCCTTTTTATCCCCCTCAAAAAAAAATCAGGAACTCAAATTGGAAAAATTTTTTTTTTTTTTTTTTTGTTATAAAAATTTCTTCACTGAGATTGCAATTAAGTTGACTTTGTCTGCGTGTGGAAAGTGTGCAAGATTATTTATCTTAGTTTTTTTTTTTTTTTTTCCTTTTAATTTTGCAAATACTTTCTCACAAAGACAAAGTGTATTTTCTTGGAGAAGTGGGCAGGTGATAAGTTTGTCCTTGCAAATGCATCTGGCAGGGCCAGCAAGTATTTGTTGGGACAATGGGTATAGGAGTGGCCGAGTAAAGTGCGTGTGGTCATTAGCAAGAGAAGGTTTTCATGTCTTTGCCAACCAATTCCAGTTTTTGGCATTTGATGCCGCTGCTGTCGCCGCCATTGTTGGTGTCTGTTTGAGCGTGCCGTCTGTGGGCGGTACCTTGTAGTGATGATTATTATAATAATACTGACCATGATGATAATATATATATATATAATCCTTTTGTGGCACTTGCCTTCACTGTCTTTTGTACAGTCTTGTTAGTAAATGACCTTGTTAGTTGTAGCAGGTGTGATGTAGCCGTGTGCTTGTCCGCCTGTGTGTTTGCATCATCATCATCATCATTCTCCTCCTCTTAACAACAACCACCTCCCATTGGTTGGGCACCTGACAATTTCAGGGAACAAGAAAGACTATTCCCTCTATGTGAACAACATTCCACAAGGAGTCACAGTCAAGGAGGTTCAGGCGTTATTCCCGCAAGCCCGGAATGTGGTGATCCCACTTAATGAGGAAGATCAGAATCAGGGGTAATTTGTCAACCTTGCGCATTTCCTTTTGTTTGTTGGTGCAGCTTCAACCCTGCACCAACGTTGATTTCCATGAATGTTGTCATCGTCTCTCTGTTGCACAGTCCTTGCGACTTGCAGCAGCTAGTCGGTTTTTCGGCTGCCTATCTTGTGCTTAACTGTAGACAAATTGATGTTAGCTACTCTTTCTTAGCACCTTTTGGCTGGCCAGCCAGTTGTTGCTCCTCCTCCTCTACACTGGATGCAGCAGCAGGGCAGCTGGCAACACTCACTCTGTCTATTATTATTATTATTACTACTACTACTACTCTTTTATTATTACTATTATTATTTGTACTACCTACTTTGATTATTCTGACTACATTATAGACTAATGACTAGCAACTTAGTCAAGTTCTATGTAAAGTATCAATTAGTATTTGTTGCACTTATAAAATCAACTCTTGTAGTTTCTCTTTCAATGGAGGAAATAATAATTGCACCAAATGTTTTTAACTACTTTTTAATGCAAACCGATTTTAAAGTAGACCTTCTTTTTATTCTTTGCCAATAGATGTTATAATGGGCAACGAGTGTACTCTGCCTTTTGGCAAGATTTAATTTTTGCTACTTGAATTATGGCATCAAAATGATTTGCTCTTTTTGCAGTTGTGCTGATTAAATGCATTCTTCGAATCCAAGTTGCTCATTCTATCATCTATTGATATAAAATATATCGAATGGTTGAGTTTGTCTATTTAACTGTAATAAAATAACTTTGGGCATGAAAATTTTTTTTTTTTTTTTTTTTTGAATCTGTATTTTGTTGTGTTGGACTCTTATATGCTGTGGACTTCCATGTAAAAAAAACAATTCACTTCTAGTCTGCCTGCTACACAGAGCTTTTCTTTTTGAGTAGTTGAAAACTAGTTCAAATTGTAAATTCCTTGGATATAGTTGATGGAAGTTGAGTAGATTAGTGACTAGAAACAAGATAAAAAGAGAGTCCGCTTTGTCTTTGATGGAAAATTGTCCGTTTCCAATTGACTGACAATGTTGTGTTTTTTGCTCTGTTTAGGTATGCAATTGTGGAATGCCATTCTTTACCGGAAGCTGAAAATATTATTTCAGAAAGCAAGGATCTTAAGCTCAAGGACAATGTCTTATCAATTGATCTGATTTCTCACACTTCCAAAGATGATGGTAAGTTGCAATTGGTTTTCACCCTAAAAATTCAAAGAGGAAAGTCAAAAGAAAAATACCGATTTTAATTGTTGCATTTTGTGTCTGTTAATTTCCCATAAAGTTTTTGTAATTCTTGAAGTTTGAAAATATTTTTGTTTGTGCTAAATTGTTTTGAATTTGTATTTCAGATGACAAGAAATCAAAGAAGCACCAAAACAATCAACAAAATAAAAAAGGTCGCTTTTCTAATCAGCAGAATCGACGCAACCAGCAAGTCAACAAGAAGGGTAAACAAGATCAGCGTGGCAGAGGTCTGAATTCTGATATGAGAGGTTAGTTTAGTCAGAATTGATATGTCTATCGTATTTTTCTTATTTCTCACTTCACACACACACACACACACATATATATATATATATATATATATATATATATATATATATATATATATATTATGAGTTCACTGCTGCTCCCAGTTTCTTCGTTTGCAATTTACGAATATTTCATTCTCCAGAATGAGGTTCGTATGCCGCTGCTTGGATGAAGTGTGTGACACTTGTTCATTAATTTTTCTTTAGGAATTTTTGCTTTGAAAATATCTAGCTTGTAGACTCCTCACCACCACTTGTGCTTCATCACACGATTATTAATTCTTTGCTAAACTTTGTATTTGTTTTCATTGCATTGAGAGCATTTTATATATAGTGTAAACCATTTGAAAATTACATCAATGTCTGTTTCAGCTGCAACTATGTTCTCTTTCAACAGGTAAACGGCCACAACAGATGCAACAAATGCAGCAGCGTAAACAGCGATGGTCTCCTGACAGGCGCCAACAAGGACGGAAGGTAATTACATTCTTTTAACATTTTCTAAATCTCTGGGAGTCCATTTTTGAATTTAGATGTTATGGTTATTCATAAAAAAATAGCATTTCAGCTTCATTACTTCTTCTTTTAGCCTGCACAGTTTATGCAGAAGGGTCGAATGGATGGTGGTGGACGGCGCCAGTTAATGGATGGAGTTGGTGGTGGTGGTAGTGGCCAGTGGTAAGTTTATAGTTTTTTTTGTTTTTTTTTTATCAAACCAGTAAACCAAAAAGAAAAAAAGTGCTTTGACATAATGCCCAAGTCCAAAGAGTAATGTAGAATATGTTGGTCTTTTAAAGGAATCAAGGTGGCCAGAACGTTACAGCTGCTCTTTCTCAGACGAGTGAATTACTCAAGGGCCTGACCAGTTTGCTTGGGTAAGTCTGTTTTTCTTATTATCCCCCACCCCAATCAAATGGTAGCCTGTGTCCTGTTTGTGTAAATTAAGCTAAACTTTGCTTTTGTGTTGGAAATGTTTCTGCTGCATTGTGTATTATTGTCTTTTCGTTTTTCAGTCAGCAGTTGCTAAATCCCAACCAGATGGGTGGTCAAGGTGATGGTCAATTTGGCAACCAGTCATGGGGTCAAGGCATGGACCAAGGAGGTAACTACGGCGGAGGCTATCAGTCTGGCGGCGGTGGCGGTGGTGGTGGCGGCGGCCGAGGGTTCAACAACGACAACATGAATTACGGTAACTATGATTACAACCCCACGGAGATCTCCTCGTCCTCACCCTCCGCCTCCAGATACTCGGGTGATAACTATACGTCTCGAAAACGACCCTTTGATCAGCAGAGTGGCAGATATGGGAATAAGAAAATGCAACGCCGTTCTGACTATAATTCATCGGGTACGCTTACGTGTTTGAATTGAATGGAGTGTTGATTCTTATGTTGAAACAACCCGACATCACTGTCTAACTACTATTATTACTACTACTACTACTACTACTATGACTATGACTAGCACCCATTAGAGGCAGCCACAAGAGTGATGGACTTGTGGATCTTGGTGAATCCCATTTGTTGTTGTTGTTGCTTTCACTATTACCACCACGATTACTACTACTTCTCTCCATTGCCCAGTACCCATGTCAAAGTCCTCTTGAACTGTATGGAAGTTGGTCACTGATGGATGGCATGCCCTTTCTGCTTGCAGGTTCTTTTCCCCCCTCTTGAAATGCCACCTTGGTGCAGCAGCAGTAGTAGTAGTATTGTTCAAGATTGCATCGTTTGTTTATTTCTTTTTAATCTCCCACTACACTCACTTGCCTGTTGTTCCTCTTACCTACACTTGTAGTAGTAATAGTAGTAGTAGCAGCCGTAGTCATTGATGTAACCTTGTGCTTGTGGCATCAGCAATGACTTGTCAGTCATTAGTCCTTCTCCACCCCCCACCTCCTCCTCCTCTCACCTGTCAGCATCCATTCTCCTGTTGTCCCTGGATCTCCATACCCCACCTCCCCTCCCAACCAGGTTTTGTCCACACATGTGCCTACAGTAATGTCTGTAGTCTCTTCTTACAGCACAGAATCCAGTTTCAACAAATCACCTCTTGAAAGCTATGAGCAACATTGAGCTGCACAATCAATGCTCCAAATTGATTTGGAGCTGGGAGGGTCTTTTGCCCCCGCCCCCCAAATCTTTATTTGTTTTTTCTTTTTCCATTTTTCTTTGTAATGTTTCCTTAATGGCCTTGTTTCCAATTTGTTTAAATATCTTTTCAAAGGATAGTACTTATGAGATGTTCTAACATACAGAAAACTAGTTTCCACCCTCTTCCCTCCCTGTCTTCTCCTCTTCCTTCTTTCCAACACATTTTGTAGTTTGTTTGTTGTCTGTTGAGAATGGAAGTCTTTTGGCCGACTTCTGCTGCTTGGATGGTCTGCTAGCATTTTTTTTTTTTTTTTTTTTTTTTTTTTTTTTTTTTTAGCAAAACAACTGCCAATGCTCCTTTGCACGGGTTACTTTGCCAGCATGAGCAGTGGAATGCTTTTCCTCCTCCTCCTCTACACCCCCCCCCTCTCCTTGTAAGTCCTTTTGACATTCTTTCAAAGACATCATGTCTTTGGGACTGGACATGATCTGCTTCGTTGTTCCTATGACAGATACAAAGACTTGTTGAACAGAAACTAGGCGACTGAATGTGACTGTTTTTTTTGTCTCTCTGAAGGATGTGTTCAGTTTATAAGGTTTGTTTGCTATTTTTTTAATTTTTTTTTAAACTGTGGCTAGTCTTCAAGTTAGCTTTCAAATCCAGCCCTTAGAACTTTCCATTATTGTTAGAATAGCCAGTGGCTCTTTTTCTTTTTAATTTCTTTATCCTAATATGGATCAACTTGTTCAGTTTGGATTTGAAATGTTAAAGATTTTAAAAATTTAATCTTGTATTGAGAATTTTCTTTTTGGATCTGAATAAATAGTAATTAAAACTGCTTCCTTTCTCTAACTTTTTTTTTTTTTCTTTCTTGATTAAAGGAATTTGCTCATTATTTATTTTATCTTTTTCAGGCAACTATGGTGGTGGTGGTGGTGGCGGCAGTGGCTGGGGTGGTTCATACCGAGGCTACAATTAAAGAGTCAAGTTGCATTTGCCCCAAGATGACATGAACAAGTGCAGAAGAATTCTGTTGGCCCCTTTTTACTTCATCAACAACAGAAACACAAGTTGTTCTCTTAATCCGTACAAGCACGTAGCTGGAGGGCTTTTTGTTAGCCGTACTATGTGCTGTGCCAGCTACATTACATCGCATCATTCTGTTCATTCTCTTTCAAATGGTTATCGTTTTGAAATTGTTGGCCCAACAACAGACATCATTACAATTTTTTATTCTAGTGACTTGGGTCCCCCCCCTTTTTTTTTTTTTTTTTTTTTTTTTTTTTTGTCTCTCTTTCTACTTCCCAAGTTCTTATTTGAAATTCTATGAGACTTGACCATTTCCCACCTTTTAACATTAAAATAAATCCATGATAAATTCTACCATATTGGCTTTTGTCTCTTATTTTCTAAAGTTTCTGATTCACAGAGGAAATTCATGTTAACAAGTGCTTTTGACATTTTGTTATCTCTAGAAAAATGTTGCCAATAGCAGGTTTAGTTGAGAAAACTTTGAGTTCTAAAGAGAACTTATTGTTGGCAACATTTTTCTAGAAAGTTAAACTGTAAAATGTTTTAACCAATGCTTTTTGTCTTGACGAACATCAACGTGAATGGGAGAATTTTATTTTGCCTAAACTTTTTATACACAAACTTTCTCAGAACTTTGAATTGATACTCAAATATTCAACAGGTTAACTCGCTTCTAGATGACTTACGGGGGTGGAGGAGGCTTCTAAGTAGTCCACTGAATGTAGAATTTCCTTTAAACAATAATTGGGTTATTTTTTGTATGGGACAAATTTAAATTTTTTTTTTTTTTTTTTTTTTTTTTTTTTTTTTTTTTGAGGATCTTATGAAAGTTTTTTTTAATCTTTGACTTTTCAGTCAAACTGTTGCATGATAAAACCCTCATATTTGACTTGATAAAGTCTCCAGATAAAGACAGGCTGGGGTTAACGGCTGATGTTTTATTGAAATATATTGCCACAATTCGAAGTTGGAAGTTTTTGAATAATAAAGCAAAAAGACCAGATGGCAAATAAGTTCTAAAAAAAAACTCAATCTGAATTTTTACATATGAAAGCATGACACCCTGCCCTTGTCTGCTGCAAACCAGGGGAGGTAAGTTTCAGTGTCTCTGGCGCCTATCAAAGGCATCTGTCACCAGGCGGTATTATTTTTTTTTTTTTTTGCATGTACTCGTTTGCATTATCGTTAACCAATACACAGTGCGCTCGAAGCAACTGCTCTTAATTATGGGAAGTAAAACATGTTTCATGTCAGAAGTAGCATTGGTGACCAGATCCACCTCTATACCTGTTGATCTATGGTCTGGAGATGTGAATATGCAAATTAGTTTGTCTCTTCAAGACACTGTTAAATGAAGGAGAGTGTATTTGATATATTGACCATTTTATGGTTTCGAGTCAACAAAGAAGTTTTATGTATTTTGCAAATCCTTGTAATTTCTTTGAAGTTTTATTACCACGTCTTATTTACTGAATAAATGAAGGTTACATGATCTTTTGCTGATTGATTCTATGCTTTGGGCGTGTGCTGAACATTTTAACTCCTCTTCTCTTACATATCTTACCCTAGATGGTTTTAGAAAATAACTTAAGATTTGTTACAATGCATTTCCAGTGCACTGCAGGAAGGAAATTGGTCTGAAACCTATTTTTGGAAAAGATGGTATGGGATTCTGCTGCTGTTGGGGTTTTTTTTTTTTTTTTTTTTTTTCTTTTAAAGAAACCAAACCAGTTGTATTGGAATTGTATGCTAAGTATTTTATGAAATAAAGGCAAATATCTGAAACTTAAAAATATAAGTTCTTTACAGGAATGATGTCATAAGCAGCCAAAAATTTGAAGTTTTATTGGGACATTATAAATTAGAATTTTCTGAATATTCCAAATTCTTCAAACATGTGGCCAGGATGTGAGATTTCAGTCCATTGTCACAGTTGATTTCTCTGGTTCCAACTGTCGGACTTTCAAAATGTTTTTCTTGTCATCAGTTTCTGTGTCCAGAATTTGGCTAGACACTTTTGGCCAACCTCTTACATTGCTATGCTCCAATTTCTTTGGCTCAGGTCTGAACAAGGTGACATCATGATGCTTCATTGAATCTGCAATTCTAAGCCAATACAAATTTTAGTCTTTTGCCATTTTTCTGTGAAAGTTTTTGGATCAGTTATAGAAACTTTGAAACCTTTTATTTTATTAAAATTTTTTTTTAAATTGTTTTTAATTTTCCAGTGGAATCTTCCTTAACTAGGTTGAGATTAAAAAATGCTTGATTAGAAAAGGGCCATCTCCCTACTTCCAAGGTCTTGTTTCATAGCATCAGCCAAAGTTCTTGGATTTTCAAAACAACCAACATTCTGGTTTTGCAATTTTCATGTTTTGAGATGGCTTTAAAAAAATTTTTTTTTTTTTTTTTTTTTTTTAGGTACTTAGAATATGCCATTGAAGTTTACTTTGATTTCATTCTTGATTTGTTTGATAGAAATCCTGTCCTTTCACCCCATGAACAAAAAAAAAAAAAAAATGAATGTTTAAAAATTAGAAACATTTCAGTGAATGTCTTAAAAGAATTGGATGTGTTCCAATCAAGAAAACAATGCATCATTAATGTTACACTTTTACCTGAGAAAGTTAAAACTGACGGGAGGGTGGGAAGGCAATATTCGTGACCAGACAGAAAATAACATATCGGACAATAGGTTCGATGCGTGTGTGAGTAGAAATGATTTGGCCATCACTTGGTGAATGATAATTTTTGTTTTGCTAAACCCTGTTTTTAATCACCACGATTAAAAACAGGGTTTAGTTTAAAATCAAGGAATCGGGAAGACCATTTTTTTTATCTTTTAAATGGACAAATGGAAAAAGAATGACTTTTTCTTTTGCTTCCTGAAGAATATGTTAAGCTGAAACCAATTAAAAAAGAAAAAAATATGAACATTTTTCTTTGGAAAATGTGATTTAATGAAAGAGAGCCAGTTCTTAAGTTTTCGGTTCTGGTGCAACTGACAAGAGGGGGAGGAGAATTGTTGCACGTCAACTAGAGAGGAAAGGATAGTAGCAGTCGTCGTCGTGGTCGAGAAAAATGTAGCTTTGCAATTCGTTGCTGGCAATGTCGTCCTGTGATTGGCTGAAAAGCCAAACGGTGGTCGCCCAACCTTCTTACCCCCGTTCAATTTCTCCGCATTCATTCAGGTTTCAAGTCGAACGAGAAGAAACGTTTTTAAGACACCAAGTAAGTATTTTACCTTTTCCTGTTCGTTATGCGTTGATATTTGTATTCGGGATTTGATGGAAAGATTTGTGCATTTTACGATTTCATTCACTCGTTTTTCTAAAAAGGAACCTATAAAAAAAAAATATGGGGAGGGGGTCATTTCCCAACTAATCCCGTCTCTACAACTACAAAACTGCTGTTGTTGACTGCTACTACTAAATATAACTAAATATTTTTAGGGTAGCAGTAAAATGGAGACTTAGGAAAGATTTCTGATCCTTAAAAATATTAATCCTATGCTCAAATTTTGATAATCGGAAGTATTTGTTTATCTTTTGAGTGGTAATCGGCAATCCAATGGCTTCTTTTTTTTTTTCCCCCTTTAAAGAGAAGAAAAATAACTGGTTGTTATGAGAGAATCACAGCTGGACATAATAATGACTTATTATTGCATATAAGTAAAACTCCTAGCAATTTTTTCTCTCTCTCTCTCTGTTGGTCAAGTCCGGTCAGAGTTGACATTATTTATTTACAACAGGTTGAGTCTTGTTGGTACTAAATTTTTTATTTTACCAATCTGATTCTACTCTCCTAATTCTACTGAATTCTAGTTAATTTTAGCTTATTTTCTTTCTTTATTTATTAAACTAATTATTTTGTCGTGAATTGATTTTTTTTTTATTAAAACTCGGCCATTTTGGATTCCAAAGCAGAGTTGTTGCTTTTTTTTTTTTTTTTTTTTTTTTTTTATTTCAATTTTATGTTGAATTTTTTTTACTGTAATCAGTCTAAACAAAGAACGAAAAAAAAAAAAAAAAAAAAAAGAGGGGGATACTAATGAATATTTTACTACTACCCATTCCTCCCCCCCCCCGGTCTTTTTTTTTTTTTCTAAATGGCGTCTTTCTTTGAATTTTTAACATTTTCATTGCTACCAAATTCCATTGTAATTCGTCCTGTTGCGGTGTCGTCGGTTACCGGTTTCATGAGATGTTAGGGGGGAAAAAAAAAAACACTTAAATAAATGTGGCTGGGTCAGCTTAAAAATGAGTTTTGAACTTTCTATAAATGGCTGTTTTATTTCCGTTTAATCTCGATTATTACTACTTATAAAAAAAAAAACAATAATGGAGGAGGAAGAAAGAAAAAACTGTTTTTTCTCCAATGAACTGACTGATGAGAAAAAGAGCAAAGAAAGTCAAGTGGCTAGTTCTCTTCGGCTTCCCCCGGCTAACAACCGGTGCAGTCCTCAATTTGCACGACCGGTTTCCAGGTGAATGGGCCCCGGGAGATAGGTGCTTGGGACGGAGGTTTTAAATGAACGACATTAAATCAGGCAATCATTTTCTTTTTTTTTTTTTTTTTTTTTAAAAAGGTAACGACTATTGTCCGATACATCTTTACTTAGAAAGATGTCGCTTATTTTCTTTTTCACTGCATCATTTCTATAAATAAATCGTGCTATTTTTTTTTTTTTTTTTTTTTTTTGAATTATCGCATATAATCATGGGATAAAAACATTATTTCTGTCGATTTTCCATTCTTTCCTCATAAAAATCGCTTTTTTCTATGTCTCTTAAAATTCTAAATAAAAATAACGGGATTTCTTTTCTAAATCTGGTGACCTTAATTTAGAGGAGGGTGGAAGAAAAGAGGAAACTCCCACTAAAATAAATCAAGTTTTTCTACTAACAGGATTTTTTTCCCATTCTAAAGGATTTTAAAACATTTCTTCTTTGTCTATTGCATATCCACTTCAATCTTCACTCACAAAAAAAACATTCACGAAGTTAAAATATTTAAAAAGTAAAAAAAAAAAGGTACTCTAATTGTCTACAGACACTTCAGTCGTTGGGGGACCGGTATTTCAGTGATTGTATGTGTAAAAATAAAATATTAAAAGATGATCGGGCAAATATTTTTGGTCTGCTTAAAAATGATCAGAGTAAATGTGAGGTTTTAAAGTAATTGCTATCGTTTTTAAAAATGGAAAAGGAATCTTGATTTTTGGCTTTTTGCATCCTGAAAACGGCGACGGCCATTTTTATTACAACCCCGTTAGTACTTTTAGTGCGAGAGGAAGAAATAAGTACATTTCCTACTAATGGTTACTTGGTCCTTGCTGACAAGGTATGCAGACAAAAAATCGGAAAATATTATAAATTAAAATAAAAACTTACTTTAACTAAGTATTTTTTTTTTTTTTATTTTAAAGGAATTTTATTTTATTTTTTATAAGATCGAAAAAAATAATTTTATTTATTATTTGTAAAATTATTTTATTGCATACCACTAAATAAATTCAAATTAACATTTAGTTTCTTTGTGTGTAAAAATTTAAATTAAAGGAAAAAAAAAAAGTCTCGCTTAGTCTTTTAACGAAGGTCCGTTGGTTCGAAATCGCAAGTGCTGCTGATACTACTACTACTAATTATGAATAGTAGCTGCAGCGGTTGTCGTTCCTTCTCTACCCCCCCGGCTTACAACACCATCACTAGGAATTGAAAGTCATTGACCAGCAGCAACTTTTTTGATACCCACTTCCCCACCGTTACTACAACGTATTACAGATTACAAACCCTCAGCCCCACCCTCCCTCACCAAATATCACTGAGAATAAGAAATTAATCCACCAATACTAGGAGAGAAAAATGAATCTGCTCTGCTACATTTTATGATTTATTCAGTTCAAGATATATACACACACACATATTTCATTTGTCAGATAACCATCTGAAAAAAAAAATGCAATTATTCAGAACAGGTACAACAAGTTAATTAGTAATTCTTAAAAATATTTTTCCTTGACCAACTCTTGGCTTTTTAGTGGCAAACATTAACCTTTAAATGTGTAATATAGGAAGAAAAATCCATATTTATTTGGGGTTAAATTACACTGTTTTATTTACACTTTTTTTAGAAAATTATCTTTGTCAATTTTGAAAGAGACTCACCCTTTTATTCCTGCAGGCAACTTGTAACAAAACGAAAAAAACCTTCTTAATCAAGAGTGCCTTGTATATTTTTCATTTCTCTTGCACCAAAGACTAAGATAATGCACCGTTGCCATCAGAAATCCTTCATTATTTCCAATAAATTTTCATTATATAATGTTTTTACAAGTTTTAGAAGCGGTCCTTTTAAATACTGTAAAAGAAAATTTATTTAAATGCTGCAATTGTCAAAAAATAAAAATTGAAAGGGCTTGATTCCTCTTTCCAGTGGCATAAAAAATCAGTTCTTGAAATTTAAAGACAAGGGTTTTGTGCAGAAACCTACTATATCTCAATTTTTGGTTACGGTAGTACTCATAAAATACAAATTTAATTGTAACTTACTTATGTACAATAATGGATCATATGCAGTATAGGTGAAAATAATTTGACTAGAAAAATTTGTTAAGCATGTCAAATGGCTGGTAATTAATTTGAAAATAAATTCAGTTTTTATGTTTGACTGCTAATGTTCTTGTTTTGATAAAGTCTCTTGATAAAAACATTGTCTATGACACTTACAAAAAATAGAATACAACAGAAATTAACTCAAACTTTTCTTTAGATAATATAATTAAAAAACAATATTATCATTATATTTACCTTTTTTGAGATTTATGCAGAAATCTTTTTAAGTCGGCATTGAAATAAGTTTTCAGTTTTTAACTGGAGAAAAAATATTGAAAAGATTAAGTGTTTATTAATTTGCTTGAGGAAAATCCAGGTATTTGAATTAGATGTGTATAACATGCCATATCTCTACCAATATAAAACAAAATATATATAATATATTATTTATAATATTAGCTACCTCCATAAAATCACTGAAAATATACCCCAAACTTGGTAAAATCTAGGTTTTATCATTGAAATCTTTATTATTAAGAGGTAAAACTAAAGTATTTTTGATTATTTAATTATATTTTTTTAATACAGTTCAGAATGTTTGAAATTTTGGTTAAAAATTTTATTTTTCTTGTGTCAGCAGATGGACTATAAATTAGCATAGCAAATTTTAGCATCTTTTTTTTTTCTTTTCAGTGAAAGACAAATTGATTTGGAAATTCTTGCAAAAATCAAAACATAATTGTCAGATTTAAATGAAATTTCCAGGACTGAAATTAATTTAGAAATTTTTTTTTTTTATATATAGAAACTCTTTGTAAAAATAAAAATTTTATGTTACACCACACTTACTTAATTTTATGTAAATTTGAGAAATTCAACAAGATAATTTTTAGTGATTATATTAGAATGAGAATTTAAGTCCTCAATTGTTTTTTATTGATTGAAAATCTGCTGAATTATAAAATAAAGAAAAAAAAAGTGCAATAAAAGTAAGACATTATTTAATTAGAAAAACCTTTAATTGATATATATTAAGGATAATATTGTTTTAAGAAGAAAATTTTTTTGCTGAATAATAAATTTTTGGAAGAACTGTTTTTCATTTTTTTAATGGAATAATTTTGTTAATTAGAATTTATAAAGATTTAAATCTTTTAAAATTTAGTTTTATTAGTGTAAAGGTTAGGGAATATTGTTATCAACTCGATTTACTAATCATAAATTGAAAAGCTTATAATCTGAGGATCCCCTATAATTTTTCTGTATAAATGTGCCAATTTTTGTAGATACAGTTGTTCCTGCTACATTATCAGACAATAAGGGCAAATAACTATAGAAAATTTAAAGCCAAAAAGTATCTAAAATTCAATAAAACAGTAGATTATGGAGCGTATTTTCTTAAATTTTTAAGATTACTGCATACCTAAAAATGATATATAAAAGGTGCTCATGTTATTCTTCAGTAAATTTTTTTTTTTTTACAGACAAAGCCCCCATTAGCTAAACATCAAGCTGTCAAACATCAGATTAGATAAACAACTATCAACATGTAAAAAAATAAACTTCTGCGATTTTATAGACTTAAAGTTAATAATATATGTTTCAAATCGGCTAATATACCTCAAATAAAGTTTCAGAAAAATATATTTTATTTTTGGATGTTTTTTTTAATAAAGAAAATTACATTCTGATAGGTGGCTGAATAGGAAAAATTTCAAAATTGAAACTCCTTCCAATCAATTTAAATAAGATAAAATTAAGAAGTATTTTGCTTATTGGAAAGATTAAATTTAATCTATCATGTTGAAATTAAAACTAAAATAAAAGCTTCAAGAAAGATTTTTAATTTTTTAAAATTCATTTTAAACCTTAGGTATCGCAAATGGATGATAGTGTTGGTTGGTGAATTTGGTGGCATAGTAATTCTGAATGCCAACTTAAAACACTGCGGAAACAGGATGACTGATTACTGAGTTGTACTAAAAAGTAAAAGATTCAGTCTTCCTGGACATGGACAGTGAAAAGAGAAGTCTGTAAATTGAGTAAAGACTTCAGTTCAAAATTCCCTCAAGGTTACTTAGTTCGACAGACACCTCAAGAGAGGAAGAAAGAACAAGGGCTGAAATTTTGTAATAACATTAGTGTGAATGTAAAAGATGAAAACTCTTCATGGCAGAAATTCAGGCAGATTATCTTGGCTAACTTTGCACAATACTCTCTTCCATGCAGATCTCCTGTAAACAAGTCTGTTGTCAGTTTTTAAAGTATAAACAACATGAATCATAGATTTTTCTTTTAAGACATTGGTATTAATTAATACTACTACTACTAAAACCACATTAGAGGTATTTCATTTGGGTAGAATTGACTTCTGATCAAAATGGAACCGTAGTTTACTTGTGGATAAGAGGCAATATTTTATCTACAAGTGGACCCCAAGGTAAATTTGGTCTTTTGCCTATTTGTGAACAACTTACATAAGGTTCATCTCTTTGATTCTTTTGTTCTTGGCTGAAGAAGCAAAAATTGATTTTGCCTTTCTAGAGGATTTCTTACATCAAAGCTTTATTCTATTTAATCTGAACCTCTTGCAATCTTTTTGTAGCATAAAGATGTCTGATGAGAAACAGACTGAAACTCCTGTTGATGGTGTGGAAGATGTAGATCAAAGTGAAATGGAAACTTCCTCTGCTGCTCCTGTTGAAGAAGATGGTAATGTGGATGGAGAAACCCCAATGGAAGATTCCACTACAGAAGCTGGTAAGTTCTCTTCTGGTGGCTGCTTCATTTTCAACTTAAATACATGGTATTCAATATCTCTAAAAGCTTGTTCTTTTATTTAAGATTAAATTTGGAATTTGAAAAGATAAATTAATCCTTTTTTCTCTTCCCTAACAGAAAAAGGAGAAGAAGGCGAAAAAGAAAAAGAAGAGGAGGAGGAGGAAGAAGAGGAGGATGACAATGTTTTGAATTTAAGTAAGTATTTTTTCTTTTAGGAGCTACACATTTCTTAGGAGTGTGCAAGTGACTTGAAAGTGTGAATAAGCCAAGCATTTACTTTTTAAAATTTTTTTTGTATGTTTCAATAAAGCAATAAGATTTTTTTTTTTTTTTTAATCTCATCTGTTCATATCGATTGTCTTTGGGATCATTTGTAAATACAGGTTCCGCATTTGTGAAATTTAAACTTGATAGACAATGGTTTTCTGGTTTGAAAATCAAAATTCACTCAATATCTATAGAAATTCACTTAATCCTTCATTATATGTTTTCTTTGTTGAATGAGAAGCCAATTCTCTGTTGTGTCACAGAAAGTAATTTTTTTTTCCTTTTACTTTTGCAGGAAGGCCATATCCAAATCTGTTGACCATCCACAAATTGAAATTGGAGGACATCAAAGTGGCTGTATCAGAGTTGTCCGATTATTGGGATGATACCTGTTTGAATATTAAATATGTGAAAGCCAAAACTGGTGTCAGGAAAGGGTAGGGATGAATGTGTCTTGGACAATTCTTGATTTTGATATGTAAATGATTTGATGTCTATTGAATTGTTGTCCTTTGAAGTTACTGAAGAAAGTTTAAATTCCTCCAATGTGTCACAGTGTCTTGTTAATGATAGAAATTTCTTTAAATTTCCAATATCATCATTACTTGTGGCATGACATGGCCATTCTAGTCTTTGACATTACTGTTGATATGCCAGGCAAAAGGCTGTCAGTACAAGTTGTCACCATGTTCATTTCAACTCTTCACTGGGGCTAAGAGTGTGAAGATTAAATTCTGCTCTGCCATAATAGGTTAAAAACTTGAGAATGACGAGAAAAGAATCAATTGTTTTTTATGGATTTTTTTTTCTAAACATGCTGGGCTTAACATGTTTTGATATTTTTTTTTTTTTTTTTTTTTGCTCTTATGTCAAGGTTTATGAGAATGAAGTTCCCATCAGAAGAAGCTGCTGAAGTTGTCTTCAACAAATTACAGCCGATGGAAATTAATGGCAAAACATTTGTATATGAACCTCCAACGGAAGGTAAGCAGAATAGCTTGCAGGGTTAGGTTAGATGTGCGCCCACTTGATTTTAATATTGATACCCCTCTCTCCACATTATAAATTGTCTTTTTAATATTTATTTTACTTTTTCTCTAACTAGTTGAGATGTGGGTATCTTTAATTTAAAAGGAAAAAAAGCTGGCTTTTTTTTTATAAAGCTTTTGCTTTTGGGTGGGGAATCTGAAAGGAGTAGTTAAATCTTGCAGTTGGGCCCTAACAATGTCCACAATTAGAAGAAAACGGGCTGGGTTTAAAAGAAAAAAAAATTCTCATTGGTTATATGAGTAAATCTTGTGTGCAAACCCGAAAAGATTAAAAAAAAAAATAATGTCCTCTTTCTTGATTCTTTCAGGTAATAATGACAATAAGGATGACAAAGGTATGCCTTATCCCTTTCACAATGGCTGGCTAATACCATATTGTGAACATTATTGTTGGTTTAAAGAACTGGCTGCCTTTTTTTTTTCTTTTTTTTCCTTTCTTTGAAAGCAGCAGTGAATTCTTCATGAGCCCACAGATTTGGCAATGAGGATTTTTGTCTTGCAGTCATTTCTTTTTTTTCTTTTTTTTTTTTTTTTTCTTTCCTTGTTTGGTAGATAATTTGTTATGCTCTCTTTAGAGGTAATGCAACTTGTTGGCGGCAGATTTTTTTTTGCTTTTTCACACATGAAAGCATTATCTTTCAAAGAGCATGTTTTGCTTCCCCTCGTTCTCATCATGTAAATTGTCTCCTTTTCCTGATATAAATGTTTCCCCCTCCCCACACCTTTTTTTTTTTTTCTGTTTTTCTTTTTCATACTCATGTTTACTCTTGATGATGCACTTGAATTGCAGGTTTTGAGCAGCACCTGCATCTGCCATTTGTCTTGGAATTGTCCACATTGGCAACAGCAGCAGCAAACCACAGCAGGATTCTCTCTCTCTCACACTCTGCCAGAAATTATTGAAGCTCTGTCATTACTTCTTTCATGGCTTTGGGGCTTTGTCCAATCCTTTCCAAATTGGCTTGTGTTAATGCTCTTATAGGAGTCAAGAGTCTCATTGAGGTAACACCTTGTAATGATGCTGGGTGTTGTCTATGGTAGGGCTTTTCTCTCCCTCTCTCTGCTGTAGCCACTGTTCAGCCTGGTGGATCAAAGAAACCCTGGCAGGATCCGATGTTCCAGTTTCATTGTGCCAAGCTGCTTCCAAAGGCTATTATGACTGCCATCTATAATAACTAAAAAAACACAACTGGTCTCCCCACACCCTCTACCTATAGTGGAATTTGTTAGATAAGGGTATAATGAGTATTATTGTTGCTTTTCAAAATATTTGCAGAGCATTAATGCAATTGGTCACAATTTTGTTTTTTATTTGTTATAAATGACTTTTTTTTTTTTTCTTTATCTATAAATGTTTTTGATTTTATGTAAAACTCATTGCTTGAAATATTCCGGCTTTTCTCCATTCAGATCTCGTTCAACAATCCTTAAATGGACTGATTTCTTAATTCCATGAAATGGGAATATTTTTTTTGATATTTTTCTAAACACTGCTTCCTTTTTGAGCTTCAATGCAAATATCTGAAAGTCTGGCTATTTCTGGCAAGAGTTTTACACATTGTGATGTTGAAAGCTTATTTTTTCCCTTTGAAATTTTTCTGACCTTCAAACTCCTGTAGATTTTGAATGCATAAATTTGTTATTGTAACTTATTTGAGGAAGTAAGCTAGTAAGTTTTTCACTTGACGTAGTTAATTGAAAGACATCAGTGTCAAGTCAAACATATCCTGATGTTTTAGCATTTAAGAATGAACATTTTCCAGTCAAAATGTTGATCTTCCAAGTTTTTCGAACACATTGATCCAAATTCTAATTTCTTTACAATTAGATGTTATTTTTGCGACTGGTGTAAAAGAAATGTTAGATTGTCAAGTCTACTGGGACATAGTTAATAATGTTATTGAAAAAGATTAACTTGTGGACACTGTCCATGAATTGCTTGTCCTCTTATTGGGCGATTAGTGTTTCTTAACAGAAATGAAGAAGTCTGTCTTACCTGCTTCTGGTAGTTGTGTGGATACACTGGTTCCCTGAATTTTTTTCCTTCTTCACAAGTTCATCTTGCTGATAGAAGGGGAAAATACAGGTGCTATAAAATAATAGTGAACTATTCTTTAGTGTTATCCTCAAATATTACGAGGGAGTTTGACTTGAGGCATTCTTTGTATTTGCACGGTCAAAGATTGGAATGGAAAAGTAATGTCATATTACATTTGGCTAATGACACCTTCTCTTGCTTTCCACATAAATTTGTCATTTATTTCATTACTCCCTTTTTACCCCCCTCAAAGGAAAAGAAAAAAAATCAGGAACTCAAATTGTTGGAAAATTTTTTTTTTTTTTTTTTGTTATAAAAATTTCTTCACTGAGATTGCAATTAAGTTGACTTTGTCTGCGTGTGGAAAGTGTGCAAGATTATTTATCTTAGTTTTTTTTTTTTTTTCCTTTTTAATTTTGCAAATACTTTCTCACAAAGACAAAGTGTATTTTCTTGGAGAAGTGGGCAGGTGATAAGTTTGTCCTTGCAAATGCATCTGGCAGAGCCAGCAAGTGTTTGTTGGGACAATGGGTATAGGAGTGGCCGAGTAAAGTGCGTGTGGTCATTAGCAAGAGAAGGTTTTCATGTCTTTGCCAACCAATTCCAGTTTTTTGGCATTTGATGCGCTGCTGTCGCCGCCATTGTTGGTGTCTGTTTGAGCGTGCCGTCTGTGGCGGTACCTTGTAGTGATGATTATTATAATAATACTGACCATGATGATAATATATATATATAAATCCTTTTGTGGCACTTGCCTTCACTGTCTTTTGTACAGTCTTGTTAGTAAATGACCTTGTTAGTTGTAGCAGGTGTGATGTAGCCGTGTGCTTGTCCGCCTGTGTGTTTGCATCATCATCATCATCATTCTCCTCCTCTTAACAACAACCACCTCCCATTGGTTGGGCACCTGACAATTTCAGGGAACAAGAAAGACTATTCCCTCTATGTGAACAACATTCCACAAGGAGTCACAGTCAAGGAGGTTCAGGCGTTATTCCATAAGCCCGGAATGTGGTGATCCCACTTAATGAGGAAGATCAGAATCAGGGGTAATTTGTCAACCTTTGCGCATTTCCTTTTGTTTGTTGGTGCAGCTTCAACCCTGCACCAACGTTGATTTCCATGAATGTTGTCATCGTCTCTCTGTTGCACAGTCCTTGCGACTTGCAGCAGCTAGTCGGTTTTTCGGCTGCCTATCTTGTGCTTAACTGTAGACAAATTGATGTTAGCTACTCTTTCTTAGCACCTTTTGGCTGGCCAGCCAGTTGTTGCTCCTCCTCCTCTACACTGGATGCAGCAGCAGGGCAGCTGGCAACACTCACTCTGTCTATTATTATTATTATTACTACTACTACTACTACTCTTTTATTATTACTATTATTATTTGTACTACCTACTTTGATTATTCTGACTACATTATAGACTAATGACTAGCAACTTAGTCAAGTTCTATGTAAAGTATCAATTAGTATTTGTTGCACTTATAAAATCAACTCTTGTAGTTTCTCTTTCAATGGAGGAAATAATAATTGCACCAAATGTTTTTAACTACTTTTTAATGCAAACCGATTTTAAAGTAGACCTTCTTTTTATTCTTTGCCAATAGATGTTATAATGGGCAACGAGTGTACTCTGCCTTTTGGCAAGATTTAATTTTTGCTACTTGAATTATGGCATCAAAATGATTTGCTCTTTTTGCAGTTGTGCTGATTAAATGCATTCTTCGAATCCAAGTTGCTCATTCTATCATCTATTGATATAAAATATATCGAATGGTTGAGTTTGTCTATTTAACTGTAATAAAATAACTTTGGGCATGAAAATTTTTTTTTTTTTTTTCTTGAATCTGTATTTTGTTGTGTTGGACTCTTATATGCTGTGGACTTCCATGTAAAAAAACCAATTCACTTCTAGTCTGCCTGCTACACAGAGCTTTTCTTTTTGAGTAGTTGAAAACTAGTTCAAATTGTAAATTCCTTGGATATAGTTGATGGAAGTTGAGTAGATTAGTGACTAGAAACAAGATAAAAAGAGAGTCCGCTTTGTCTTTGATGGAAAATTGTCCGTTTCCAATTGACTGACAATGTTGTGTCTTTTGCTCTGTTTAGGTATGCAATTGTGGAATGCCATTCTTTACGGAAGCTGAAAATATTATTTCAGAAAGCAAGGATCTTAAGCTCAAGGACAATGTCTTATCAATTGATCTGATTTCTCACACTTCCAAAGATGATGGTAAGTTGCAATTGGTTTTCACCCTAAAAATTCAAAGAGGAAAGTCAAAAGAAAATACCGATTTTAATTGTTGCATTTTGTGTCTGTTAATTTCCCATAAAGTTTTTTGTAATTCTTGAAGTTTGAAAATATTTTTGTTTGTGCTAAATTGTTTTGAATTTGTATTTCAGATGACAAAAGAAATCAAAGAAGCACCAAAACAATCAACAAAATAAAAAATTAAGCTTTTCTAATCAGCAGAATCGACGCAAACCAGCAAGTCAACAAGAAGGGTAAACAAGATCAAGCGTGGCAGAGGTCTGAATTCTGATATGAGAGGTTAGTTTAGTCAGAATTGATATGTCTCTCTCATATATATATAATATCTTGAACAATAAATGAGGGTCAGCATTGGATGGTGCCTTTCGTTTTACACTTATGCATGCTAGCAGGGGCTGTTGTGGAGAAAATCAGGTAACGGAAAGACATTTTATTTTGCTTTCTTACGTGTGATACTAGCCCAGCCTTCTGCCACACTGACAGATGAAATTTGTTAAAGCTGGATTTTGATGGCGTCTCTGCTTCAGAACTTGACAAAGCTAATCACAGTGCTTCAGTCTACTGTCTTCAAAACCCTTTAACTTAATAAAACATGTTTTACGCCACTCTTTTTGGTTTGATGCTTGGGCTTCCAAGGTTTTCAGATCTAAGTTGGGATGTTTCAAGTTATCTTACAGTTTGTCTATGTAGCCTAAGAGTGGACGTCCAATTGAACACTTGAAGTTTAGTAGTTGTTCAGCACCTTGTATGTAAGCCTATACTCATCCATTCTCACAACATGACCAGCCCACCTAAGTTGTATCTTTGCTAGAATGCTTTCAATACCTGTGATGTTACATTTCTTCAGTATTGCACTATTCTTGACCCTGTCATCCCATTTTATATCACATATGGCATGAAGACAGCACATGTGAAAGGTGTCAAGATGATTTATGTGCTGTGGTACAGGGTCCAAGTTTCAGCACCATATAGAAGGGTTGAGAGAATGACAGATCTTTACTCTGAGAGACATGTCTTTAGTTTTCCATAACCTATGTTTAGGTGCTGGCTATTCTGGATTGGATTTCTCTGTCCATTTTTCCATCAGAAGCGTCTGTCGATCCAAGATATATGAACACCTCAACAGTTTTTAATGCTGTACCATCAATAAATACGGAAGGATTTATGAGAGATGGATTGCCTGGTACTGGCTGGTACATTAGTTCAATCTTCTTTATGTTGATAGTGAGTGCAAATGCTTTATCAAGGATAGTTTGAATGTCTTCTAGAGCAACATCATCTACTAAGAGAAGATCATGTAGCAGCTACAGACCAAGTTTAAAATGTTGATTGTGCAGAACCTCCACCTGTTCTGAATTTATATATATATATATATATATAAAAGCTTGCTGCTGCTCCTAGTTTGTCTCTGTTTTGGGTGTAAATTACAAATAATGTATTTCTGTCTCCAGAATATGAGGTCAGTATATCACTGGTTGATGAAGTGTGTGACAATTAGTAGCTACCATCACCACCCCCTGCCTTGTGTTCATTAATTTTTCTTTCTGTTTGGAAATTTTTGCTTCATTTAAATTTTGGGTGGCATTTTTTTATTTCCTTTCTGCTGTCGAGTGTGTGCAATATTTTGTGGGGATCTTCATTTTCTGCTTTGTATTTTTATAATAGAGAACCAGTAAGTCTAAACCGTTTTTAATTTTGATATAAATTTTCATTTTTAAATTTTGGTTAAGGAGGTGTATTGAAATGGAAGTAGATGATTGTGTGCCTGCCCTCCATCTTTTAGCTAAAGACTTAATGATGCACTTGTCTCTCTCTTTGTCTCAGGAAAGCGTCCCCAACCTCTACAGCAAATGCCTCAGCGAAAGCAGAGATGGTCTCCTGATAGACGCTTACAAGGAAGAAAGGTTTGTGCTGTTAGCATTCATTTACTTTCAAATGAATGATATTAAATTTCATGAATTTGAATAGAATTTTGCATTTTCTAAAACTCTGTCATCTCAAAGAGGAGACAGTATTTTTTTCCTCAAAATCCTGCACTTTATGTAAGTGTCCAAGAATTTACTTTGTTTTCATTTCTTATGAAAAGAGGCAGAGATCTCTGAATTTATTTTCATCTGCATTTTTTCAGGACTTTTATTTTCCTCATTTCTCAATTGAACCTTTTCAGATGATTAGCAGAAAATGGTTGAATAGATTTATTCTTTCAATTAAATTTTGTTTCAGCCTGCACAGTTTATGCAGAGAGGTCGAATGGATGGTGGTGGACGGCGCCAGTTAATGGATGGAGTTGGTGGTGGTGGTGGCCAGTGGTAAGTTTATAGTTTTTTTGTTTTTTTTTTTATCAAACCAGTAAACCAAAAAAGAAAAAAAAAGTGCTTTGACATAATGCCCAAGTCCAAAGAGTAATGTAGAATATGTTGGTCTTTAAAGGAATCAAGGTGGCCAGAACGTTACAGCTGCTCTTTTCTCAGACGAGTGAATTACTCAAGGGCCTGACCAGTTTGCTTGGGTAAGTCTGTTTTTCTTATTATCCCCCACCCCAATCAAATGGTAGCCTGTGTCCTGTTTGTGTAAACTAAGCTAAACTTTGCTTTTGTGTTGGAAATGTTTCTGCTGCATTGTGTATTATTGTCTTTTCGTTTTTCAGTCAGCAGTTTCTAAATCCCAACCAGATGGGTGGTCAAGGTGATGGTCAATTTGGCAACCAGTCATGGGGTCAAGGCATGGACCAAGGAGGTAACTACGGCGGAGGCTATCAGTCTGGCGGCGGTGGCGGTGGTGGTGGCGGCGGCGGCGGCCGAGGGTTCAACAACGACAACATGAATTACGGTAACTATGATTACAACCCCACGGAGATCTCTCGTCCTCACCCTCCGCCTCCAGATACTCGGGTGATAACTATACGTCTCTTTAAAACGACCCTTTGATCAGCAGAGTGGCAGATATGGGAATAAGAAAATGCAACGCCGTTCTGACTATAATTCATCGGGTACGCTTACGTGTTTGAATTGAATGGAGTGTTGATTCTTATGTTGAAACAACCCGACATCACTGTCTAACTACTATTATTACTACTACTACTACTACTACTATGACTATGACTAGCACCCATTAGAGGCAGCCACAAGAGTGATGGACTTGTGGATCTTGGTGAATCCATTTGTTGTTGTTGTTGCTTTCACTATTACCACCATTACTACTACTTCTCTCCATTGCCCAGTACCCATGTCAAAGTCCTCTTGAACTGTATGGAAGTTGGTCACTGATGGATGGCATGCCCTTTCTGCTTGCAGGTTCTTTTCCCCCCTCTTGAAATGCCACCTTGGTGCAGCAGCAGTAGTAGTAGTATTGTTCAAGATTGCATCGTTTGTTTATTTCTTTTTAATCTCCCACTACACTCACTTGCCTGTTGTTCCTCTTACCTACACTTGTAGTAGTAATAGTAGTAGTAGCAGCAGCCGTAGTCATTGATGTAACCTTGTGCTTGTGGCATCAGCAATGACTTGTCAGTCATTAGTCCTTCTCCACCCCCACCTCCTCCTCCTCTCACCTGTCAGCATCCATTCTCCTGTTGTCCCTGGATCTCCATACCCCACCCCCTCCCAACCAGGTTTTGTCCACACATGTGCCTACAGTAATGTCTGTAGTCTCTTCTTGCAGCACAGAATCCAGTTTCAACAAATCACCTCTTGAAAGCTATGAGAGCAACATTGAGCTGCACAATCAATGCTCCAAATTGATTTGGAGCTGGGAGGGTCTTTGCCCCGCCCCCAAATCTTTATTTGTTTTTTCTTTTCCATTTTTCTTTGTAATGTTTCCTTAATGGCCTTGTTTCCAATTTGTTTAAATATCTTTCAAAGGATAGTACTTATGAGATGTTCTAACATACAGAAAACTAGTTTCCACCCTCTTCCCTCCCTGTCTTCTCCTCTTCCTTCTTTCCAACACATTTTGTAGTTTGTTTGTTGTCTGTTGAGAATGGAAGTCTTTTGGCCGACTTCTGCTGCTTGGATGGTCTGCTAGCATTTTTTTTTTTTTTTTTTTTTTTTTGAAGCAAAACAACTGCCAATGCTCCTTTGCACGGGTTACTTTGCCAGCATGAGCAGTGGAATGCTTTTCCTCCTCCTCCTCCTCCACCCCCCCTCCTTGTAAGTCCTTTTGACATTCTTTCAAAGACATCATGTCTTTGGGACTGGACATGATCTGCTTCGTTGTTCCTATGACAGATACAAAGACTTGTTGAACAGAAACTAGGCGACTGAATGTGACTGTTTTTTTGTCTCTCTGAAGGATGTGTTCAGTTTATAAGGTTTGTTTGCTATTTTTTTAATTTTTTTTTAAACTGTGGCTAGTCTTCAAGTTAGCTTTCAAATCCAGCCCTTAGAACTTTCCATTATTGTTAGAATAGCCAGTGGCTCTTTTTCTTTTTAATTTCTTTATCCTAATATGGATCAACTTGTTCAGTTTGGATTTGAAATGTTAAAGATTTTAAAAATTTAATCTTGTATTGAGAATTTTCTTTTTGGATCTGAATAAATAGTAATTAAAACTGCTTCCTTTCTCTAACTTTTTTTCTTTTTCTTTCTTGATTAAGGAATTTGCTCATTATTTATTTTTATCTTTTTCAGGCAACTATGGTGGTGGTGGTGGTGGCGGCAGTGGCTGGGGTGGTTCATACCGAGGCTACAATTAAAGAGTCAAGTTGCATTTGCCCCCAAGATGACATGAACAAGTGCAGAAGAATTCTGTTGGCCCCTTTTTACTTCATCAACAACAGAAACACAAGTTGTTCTCTTAATCCGTACAAGCACGTAGCTGGAGGGCTTTTTGTTAGCCGTACTATGTGCTGTGCCAGCTACATTACATCGCATCATTCTGTTCATTCTCTTTCAAATGGTTATCGTTTTGAAATTGTTGGCCCAACAACAGACATCATTACAATTTTTTATTCTAGTGACTTGGGTTCCCCCCCCCCACACACCTTTTTTTTTTTTTCTCTCTTTCTACTTCCCAAGTTCTTATTTGAAATTCTATGAGACTTGACCATTTCCCACCTTTAACATTAAAATAAATCCATGATAAATTCCACCATATTGGCTTTTGTCTCTTATTTTCTAAAGTTTCTGATTCACAGAGGAAATTCATGTTAACAAGTGCTTTTGACATTTTGTTTATATATATATATATATATATATATATATATATATATATATATATATATATATATATATATAGTGTATAACAACAAAATTGTTAGATTAAGCTCTGAGTCATTGTATCTTAGAAATGATTAAAGATATCTTACTGGAATTCTCCAAGGTTTTATATGACTATTTGAATCTACTTTGAGCAATGAGAATGTATAATTACTCTGTAAGCTTACCAGAAGTATTGTGATAAAATTGGTCATAAATGAAAATGACATGTTCATCATTAATTAATGGCTAAGGATTGGAAGCTTATGAAGTATTGAAATAAAGTTCACACAAACACACACACACACACACACACACACATATATATATATATATATATATATATACACCAGGATTGTTTTACAAATTATTCAAGATGATCTTCACCTTCTCACACCTAACTTTCTGTTTCTCTCACAGGTTTCCCATACAATTTCATTTTCAAGTCTTTTTGTCACTTCTCTTTGGACTGTCATAGCTGAAACTCCTCTCTTACATGCCAAATGTCTTATGAATTGAGTTGGATCTTTTCTGATTGATCTCTTTAGCTCTAAGTTGAAATGATGATCTCTCTTCCTGTTGTGATTTCCTTATCCAGTTTTCTTCTCTACTGTTCCCTCTTTTTTAAATTTATTCACCATTTTCTTGAATAAACTTTGAAGAGGGAAGCCAGAGTATGAATGTGGGCAACATTACTGAAGGCCTGAATGATCTTTTTCCTCTCACCATTGCTCAGTTGCAAAGACAGTGGGTCTAGCACAAAACAATTTTAACCTGCTCTAATTTTAGCTAAATAACTCAAAGGGTTTTTTCAGTGATTCTTATGATAAATGGTGTCAAGATGGCTAAACATCTTAGCTGAAAACATGGAAAAAAGAAACTCGATTAGTTTAGTGGTTTTATGATATTGGACAATTTTGCTGTTACATCCAGTATATATAATGTTGTGTTTTTTTTTTGGGGGGGGGGGTTTCCTGTGGGTTTCATGAACTGCAAAGATGTCTTAAAGGAGGTAATTTTAGTCTTAATTTCAGGCTAATTGATTAAATTTAATATTTCCAATAAATAACTAAAATCACTAACATCAGCAATATTGACAAATCTGACAATGCAATACTCTTTATAAAAAATCTTTCCAATGTTTTTTTTTTATGAAGTGTTCACAGATTTGTCAATAGCTTAATGTTTGGCAAATTTAAGTAAAGGATACATGACTAAAAATTATGTGATGAATATGTGAACACTTTTTTATATAATTTTTTTAACGACCCAGTAATCTTAGAAAAATGTTCTAAGTAATTAATATTTTATTGAATTTTATGTATTTTGGCTTTATAGTCTTATGAAGACACTTGTTGAGGAAATGTTAAAAAAAGAATTATCAATAAATTTCGAATTTACTATAGTTACCTCATATTTTCTGATAATGTCATATATGGATGTGTCTACAAAAATCAGCATGTTTATATGCATGCATAAAAAATGCAAAATTCTTTTTAAAATACTAGATTTGTAAGCGTTTCCATTTGATTAATAAATGTTTTTTTTAATAACAATTTCACTTGACTGCTACAAATTAATACAGAATTTTAAGATTTCACAGATTATTCTAATTAAAATTTAAAAAGGGAAAACAGTTGTAAAAATTCATTGTTCATAAAATATTTATTTTTCTTAAGACAATAGTATCCATAATATATTTTATTCATAAAATGAATTAAAAACATTATTAATTAAATAATGTCATTTTTATTTTACATTTCGGATTTTCTGTAACTCAGTTCTGTTTGACCCCAAAAATTTGAAGATTTGTTCTTATAACTAATATAAACATTAAACAAAGAAGTTCTCAAGCAAAGTCAAACTTCTGTTCTGCTACTTTTACACTAACAAATGCAAAGTGATTTATTACAGAGAAAATAAAAATGAAAAACAAGTTTTGAACATTTATAATGAAAAAGAAAATGTAGATAATAGAATGTTTGTTTAAAGTAGGTGACTAACAGAAAACATGATACATAAGATTTAAAACGATTTTTTTTAGAAATGAAAATACCTGAAGCTTTTATCTTACTTTTAATTACAGGCTAAATTTAACATTTGCATTAACGAAAATACTTTGTTGTATTTCAAAAAGTAAAATAAATCGACTGGAAGGAGTTTATTTTATTTTTCTTATAAAGTAGTTGATTAGTGCCCTTAGTTACGTTTCATTGCAATGCAATTCTCTTTATTAAAAAATCTTTCGAAAATAAAATATACTTTTCTGAAACTTTATTTGAGGAATATTAGCTGATTTAAACAGTATAATTAATAATGATTTTAAAATATGTCCACAATATATTCTTTGCTCTTCAAGGTTATGTTGCATCTGGGGGTCTTTGAAAATCTTATTGTGGAAATTTTTAGTTGAGTTAAATGAAAAAAATGACTAAATGATTTTTTAACCATTATGCTGTAAAAATGTTTATCCTTCCACTGAAGGTGACACTGATCTTTGAATTTAAATTTCATAGTTGTGTTGTCATATCCTGCTATGGCAACATAAAAAAAAAACAATGTTTCTGCAATTGAGAGGCCTTGAAAAAGAATGCAGTGCAAAGGGAAGTAATATTAAGAATTCAGAGTGCAAAAGGTTAAAGACTAATAGATGAGGAAGGTTGCAGAATATGTTGGTCAAAATGTGTAAAAAATATTGTGCAGAAATACAGAATACATATATATGTATATAAATAATATATGTGTATGTAATATATATATTTTATATATAATATTTATAATATACATATTTATATATGTAATATATATAATATATACATACATGCATACATATCTATATATATATATATATATGTGTGTGTTGATCAAAATTCGTAAATTATATCAATTTAATAATGTGTGTTGATCAAAATTCGTAAATAATTATATAGGCCATACAACATGTTTGACACAAAGATTAACTCTACACCTTTCTGACCATAGCTCAATTAGGTCTCATTTAAATATTCATGCAGACCTACCAGACTCTATTCATAACATACTTGTTGACAGCACAAATATAATAGCATCATCTACATGCAAAAAAAAAAAAGGCTAAAAATAATGGAAGCTTTATTAATAAAAGCAAAATACCATTACTCAATAATATCAACTATGAACATGGACACAATATCTTGACCGTGTTTTGAAAAATGAAAACATTATATAAATATATACATGCAACAAACTATTTCTTATTTAACAGTTAAAATATTTCATCCTTGAAAATGGCTAAATATATAGCCGAAAGTGCTCGGATGAAAAGAACATTCGGACAGTTTTTATATAATTTATCATCCGAAAAAAAAAATTATTAGATTGCATAAGAAATTGTATAAAAAAAAAACTAAATCAAAGCACCTTGTCTGTCGTATTCAATGAAATGTGCATGAAAAAAGGATTGCTGCCTAAATACACAAATTTTATATAAAGATATATGATACACACGCACACACACACACACACATACATACATATATAGATAGATAACCATGAAATATTAGTGTTTGAGCCTTTTTTTATTATATTCTTGCTCTATCTGGATTATATCCTCTTGGAAATATATATATATAATCTCCAGCTATGGGTAAGTAGAAGAACAGGCTGGGTTCTATAGCCTTGGATGGCAACTGATGTTGGAGAAGGACAACTCTGAATTCAAAACCGGCAGAGGGCCGTTTGGGGACCTTGTGGCACGTAGTGCACCAGGTCTCTGTATTTGGCCCTCCAAAAAGTGTCGATGGTTCTTCACTATAATCAAATCACATGTGCTGGTGTCTGGCTGTCGATTCCTTGGAACTGAGCTGCCTGACCCTCATACAACGGGAGAGTCGAATATATATATTTTATATATAACATATATAATATACATATATATATATATATATTTTATATATACTATATACATATATATGTATATAATATATACATATACATACATATCTATATACATATATTTTATATATGTGTACATATATAAATATGTGTATATATATATATGTGTGTGTGTGTATGTATGCAATGGGCACGGGCATTTGCTTTCTGACTATGAGAGTCGGGTTCGAATCTCACCATGGTCGACTTGTCAGGGACGGGGACTTCTTGATGTTATCTGCCTGGAAGTGGAAAACTTTTGGAATAAGCCTGTGTGAAAACCATGCCATATTTTGACCAAAGCCTTGTGAGTTCAAATGTGTAGAGGGAGCCATCAATTTCTGTGCTAACCTGTGCTTTTGAATCTTTCTGTACTTCGTTTTTGATTGGTTATTCTAGCTTTTGTAACAATGCTCCCCCAATGTAGGATCGTTAATTAATCTGAAACTTTTAAAACCATTTATTTTCTTTTCAACACCATCACTTGATAAGACACAGAGTGTGTTGAAACAAAATGGCTATTTTTGTAGTGATTTTATAACATACTTATGTTATAAATTTTTTTATAAAAATAATTATATCTGCTCTACTTTGTATTGAGCACTCTTTTAAGAATAGTAATTGTTGGTTATTGGAATTCATTCCGTGTATACCAATATACTTTGATATATATATATATATATATATATATATATATATATATATAGTGTGTGTGTAAGTATACACATATATATGGATGGACGCACACGTATTTGACGTGCCTTAACCGATTTGGCCACAGAGGATCGTTCGGTTAGCAAGGTCGATTTTACTGCTTTTAAACTACAATCTTCCATGAATCTCTCACGTACATTCATATCTGCTCAATGCGTATCCAAATGTAAATAAATGACGTCACACATTATGAAATGGACAAAGTCCGACAATTATTTTAAGATATTTTTTATGTTTATATATATATATATATATATATATATATAAAGGAAATATGTTGTAGTGGTTCCAACGAGAGAAAAGTATGTATATTAAAAAAGAAGAGGGGTGCCAAACGTTTTTGGTTGTAATGTGGATTTATTGAGAAAAAATATTATACTTTGTTTTACATAATTTCACGACACGTGTTTCTGGTCTGGTCTCAAACCGTCTTCAGGTGAAAGTGGAGATTTTTACATATTATTAAAAATAATTAATTTTTCTTCATGTTCAATGTGGAATATTCTCGATATGAGACATTCTGTTTGTGTGTTGGCAATCCGAATTTTCTTTCTAGAATTGTCAATGAAGAGTTCTGCGTGAAGGGTCAAAAACAATTAAGGTTTGTCCAGCGAGTAGTTATCGGCATTTAATCTTTTAATGTTTTAGTGACCTCTATGTGCTCTTGGATCTGTTTCTATTTTGGCGTGTTCTGTCAGCATGCGTGTATATATGCGTGCGTATATTTCCTTACTACGAGGAATTCGTAAACTTATTTGTACTTATACACGCATACACACACATACGCACATACACACTATAGAATAATATACTAAAAACAACCAAAATAATTAAGAGCAAACGCCAATCTAGAAACCTAAAACACATATTAACCTCATCTAAATTTAGTCAACACAAAAATACAGGGAGTCACAAAATGCAACAAAAAAAGATGTGGAGTTTGTGACATCATTATAGAAGGAAACTCCTACACTTTTGAAACCCAAAAAAACATTCACAATAAACAAAAAAACTTAAACTGCAACTCCAAAATGTAGTTTATGCACTTAAATGCACAAAATGTAAGAAGTCATATATAGGCATCAGCCAACAACTGAACAACAGGGTCTCCCTACACAAAAAGCAATATAAAATTGACAGACAACAGAAAACTTTTTTGTATCACAACACATTTTCAAATGTAACCAGGGTAAGTTTAATATCATGCCGATATATCAAACAGACAATTACTCGTATCTACAAATACAGGAAAAAAAACTTTATAGACAAATTCAAACCCGAACTGAATAGATCAAACCCCCCACCAAAAAAAAAAAAAAAAAAAAAAAACATGCACACAGGGTGACCAAATACAATGATCGCTCACATACATGGACGCACACTCATATACGGGAGACACGAGGAGAGATATATATATGTGTATGTACACATACATACATTTATGTATGTATATGCGGATGTTGACAACTTAAGAAGTACGTGTGTGTGTGTGTGTGTGTGTGTGTGTGTATGTATGTGTGTGTGTGTATGTGTGTGTACTGGTTCCATGTAGCTTGGTAAATATGTGTGTATATGTGTGTGTACTGACTACTTGTGGTGGGATAGTGTGTATGTGCGTATGTGTGTGTATGCGTGTATAAGTACAAATAAGTTTACGAATTCCTCGTAGTAAGGAAATATACGCACGCATATATACACGCATGCTGACAGGAACACGCCAAAATAGAAACAGATCCAAGAGCACATAGAGGTCACTAAAACATTAAAAGATTAAATGCCGATAACTACTGCTGGACAAACCTTAATTGTTTTATGACCCTTCACGCAGAACTCTTCATTGACAATTCTAGAAAGAAAATTCGGATTGCCAACACACAAACAGAATGTCTCATATCGAGAATATTCCACATTGAACATGAAGAAAAATTAATTATTTTTAATAATATGTAAAAATCTCCACTTTCACCTGAAGACGGTTGCGAGACCAGACCAGAAACACGTGTCGTGAAATTATGTAAAACAAAGTATAATATTTTTTCTCAATAAATCCACATTACAACCAAAAACGTTTGCGGCACCCCTCTTCTTTTTAATATATATATATATATATATTAAAAAACAGTGCATTACTCAGCCAATGAATTGTATCCATAAAATTAACTTATAAATTGAAAAACATTACATATTTTTTTCTTTCTTTTTCTGGATTCACAAATTGAAGAAAAAATTCAGAAGTTTGCTTACCTTTTTTTCTTTTGCTCTAAATGATAAATTTACAGCCATTATCATCATCACACACACACACATACACCCTTACAAATTCAAATCTTTAACAGCATTCATTCATTGAACAGAAAGCAACGCTGCTATCTGAAGCGACAATTTTAAAATCTATATTTCCATATAGTAAATTTTGTGCACTTTTGAGAGAATTGGCTCCCAGAAGTCTCCCCAAAACTCAGGCACTGATTGGTTAGTATCAACCTGTTGTGGATGTGTGATGTGTGTGTGTTGGAGAGGAATAGAAGGTTTGGATCATCAGAAGGCTTAAAATTGTGTGTGTTCAATAATCTTCCATCCACAACAATTAACAGAGAATATTGATTCATAAACATCTTGTTTCAAAACGTAAAAATTGAATTTATTAATATTTGATATACGTGCACGAATATTGAGTGAAAAGGTTAGACAGAGTTGTGTCTCTTAGATTAGGCAATATTTGTACCTAAGTTCATAAAGTGAAAGTAATTATTAAACTGTAGTTTAGAAGAATAAAGTTTCTTTAGCATGTTTGGAATTGTGTATTGTACAAGTTGGTAAAAGTTCAGAAGAGATTTCAGAGTTCGTACTTGTGTGAACGTTGGTAATGGTCTTTAACGTCTGACTACATTAGTTAAGACGGGAGTTCTTGAAGATTACATCTTGGCAGCAAGGAATGAGACGCACGAGAGAGAAATGAATGAAAAGAAAACACGAGGGAGCTTACACGTGTTCTGTTTTTATAAGATAGTGTATCACGTGGGAGGCCCCGAGCATATTGAGCGGGAAAACAGATTTGTCGCGTGCAGGCGGTTTGATTGGTCGGAACTGACCAATCAGCAAGCTAGATTGAAGGTGATTAACCAATGAATGCTTGCTATATATCTTGTAAGATTGTGATGGTGAAAATTACAACAGGAATAGTGCATTTCCTAGCAGGGGTTAACTGGCTTATTGTGGAAGATTACACAAACCAATCAGATTCTCTGCATGTGGAGAATGATTTTTCCCACAAGGATTCCTAATTCGATGACTACTTATATAAACAGAACAAAAGAGGACCAACACCAGTGAGACTTCGACTGCTATTGAATCCACGTCAGTTGAAGACATGCGTCCATCTTCTCACCACTCTCAAATTACATATTCTATTACACTTACATAATTTTCCTCTTGCACGGCAGAACTGTCTAAAACATTTATAATAGACTAATAACTCTTTCATTTCCTTTTCAGAGAACATTGATAAACTTTTATAGTCAAAGAGAGACTACTCGTCTGACTCATTGCCTGCTTCTTTTTCGTATATATTCTTTATTGTACGCTTTGTTGAATACAATTTATATATATATATATATATATATATATATATATATATATATATATATATATTGATACTGTTATAGACAAGTGTATGGTTGCAAGAAAGAAATACGACAACAGTAGAAATAGATTTACGTGATTTATTTCAATAGGAACGTGTGATTTTGGGACAGCTACCTTGTGGTATAGTTCATAGGCCGGCTGAAGATCTGAGTTGATCTCTCATAGTAGTTCTCGCTCGTTGGCGTGGTGCTACTGCTGCTCGCTGCTGCTGACCGCTCATCCTGACCGTGACAGGTCTCTTCCCTGGCCTCCTGTTGACGATATTCAGTCACCCCCCACGAGGGCGTCATGTGGCACAAGGTCAGTTTAACGTGGGATCTGCAAGCCCGTGGGCTCGGCCAAAAATATGCCCATTGAACCCGTATAAACGGGTTCAGGGTCGGTTTACCTCCCTGAAAGAGAATCCGCCCTTCGGCGTAGCCTCCTTCGGGTTCCTCCCCGCCCGAAGGCAGAGAGTTCAACCGATCTGTCGTTCAAGACTTGGCCTCCTGTTGACTGCCGTTGTACTTCCCTGTGACCCCTTTTATGGCGTTTTTTTATGGCTTGACAGGCTCGTAAAACGACGCGAGTATAATTAGGAGGGAAGCATTTTTATTGGTCTAAAAATAGAAACACTTTAAAATATTATTTTATTTTCGACCGGAACTCGTTAAAGTCGGGAATATGCGTAAACGCGTAAATATGGTCATTTTGTGATGGGGCCTTGTCCCGTTCACATCCGGCTCTTTTAATCTTGAAAACGCTTAGTTTATTTGCCTGCAAATCAGTCGAGATATGTCTTATTTTATTTTATAACAATACTTTTGCCATGTCCCTTGTTCTTATATCAGTTTAGGTTCCTAAACAAAATTAAATGTGGTGAGAGGCCTACACGCTACATCTCATTGATAACTCCGACGTTCGTATGGAATTCCGCCACAAATTCATTTCTTTCTTCCTTTGAATTTTCTTTCTTCTTTTATTTCGAAATCCATCGTAAATACTTCTGAAATTTTCAATTAAGTTTTTTTTTTTTTTCTTAAAATTGTTTTTCTTTTTTTTTTTTTTTAGACGGTTTAAGAAAGTTTGGTTTAAGTTTTGTTGAATCTTTTTTAGAATAAAATAACATGGAATAAGAAAGTAAGAAATAATAAATCCATTACGATGTTTTCTTTTGAAAAGAATTTCTTAGAAAATCAGAAACGAATTTTCATTTTTGATGAAAAAAAATTCAACTTTAGTCGATTTATTTTCCCTCCAAAAGGCGAGAGTTTTACGCCGGTTATTTTTAGTTGAAAGAAAAAGATTCCCAGAAAAGCTGGTTGACAGATACGTTTTTCTAATGTTTTCATTTGATTCAAAATGTCGTTCATAAATTGAATTTATTGCTTTTTATAGTTTATCGCGTTTTTATTTTATGAATAGAAACAAATTCATAACAAACGCTAAGTCTGTAAAGGGAAATAACTCATTATCTGACATGTCTTTAATCACTTTGAAGTTGTTTCCCTTGGAATTATTTCAACGTCGTAACATGATGTGGCACAAGGTCAGTGTTTAATGAGTGATTTTAGATCACTTCTTTTCCGTTTTTTTACTAGTATACTTCCATCTTTAATTCTGTTGTCTTCTGTCGAAATCCTCGAAAATCGTCATTTTATGATCATTAGTTGCATTGCAACAACGAAAACGTGTTTAAATACAATTAATAATTTAGGCTCTGCAAGAATTCTTTCAAGAATGTTTTAAACAGCGCCGGTGTATGGATTTTGAGGGATTCCACCGAATCTATGATACGCTTCACACCCTCCACTAGTCTACGACATCTCAATTTTCATAAGGTAGTATTCATATGGAATATAAATTTTATTGTGACTTGTGTACAATGATGGATCATATGCAATATACAGGGTGATTGAAAAGTAACTGCCTATTTTATATATGATGAACTTTTAGTAGATCTAAGAAGGATGCGTGAATATTGTGCTACAAATAAAATATGCAATATCCGCAAACATAAATTATAAGAAATGGCCAAATGGTAACGATATTCAATCACGACGAAAAATACATGTTTGAAACAACAGATTAAATATTATATACATAATTTACAATTTCTTTGTTTGTAATGATGTGTGCAAAAGTATAGAGAAAACGTTCTTTGCTGTTTCGGAAATGTTCAATGTCTAAAAAGTTGTCTACCTTTGATTGAAAGGTTGAATTTAACTTAGACAAACATTTTTCTATGAAAGATATTAAGTGAAAAAGTTTGTTGTATGAAATTTTCCAATCTCTCATAAAGAAAGTTTGTTTCTTTGGCGGTAATTTTTGACACATAATTCCCGTGTGTATCCTTCGCGTGTGTGAGTCTCAAAATTCGACTAAAATTCGTTTGCTGTTTCTATTTATAGTTTTTTTTTTAACAACAAAATCGCCTCCCAGCGGCTTGGTAGCTTGTTGCAAATTTTTCTGAGAAATGCGTGGGCGAATGTTGTATTTTTTTAGTTTTTAGCTAATAGGATTTCTTGAAACATTTAAATTAAGGATGAATTTGAGAAAGATTTTTTTTAATATCATTTGAGCCAATTTTTGAACAAATTTTGACTGTTTTGTTATGGAAATTTCCCGAAGCTTATTTTTATTTAACAACCAATGAAATTCAAGAAAATGTTTGAACATTGAAATGAGGGTTAAAAACTCTCACGTCATAGATGGGATATACATAAAATAGGGAATTACTTTTTAGTTTTTAATCACTCTATAGGTCAACTAGAAAAATTGAAAATAAATACAATGTATCTAAAGCAAATTAGAAACATGTCATAATAGATCATTCCATCTTAAATAAATCAACAATGTTTTGTGTCAATTTTTAACATCAACACGAGATTTTCTTTGTTCAAATGTTGAATAATTTTAACACACTCAACATTATGGATAACAATAGTGAATTTTATATAGTGAGTTAATTAGTAAATCTAAAAAATATTATATAGTGAGTTAATTAGTAAGTCTAGAAAAATGCTATATAAAATTCACTTGCATGAGCAAAACAAATTCACGGATTTGGATAAAAAAGGAACCCAGAATGACATCAAAATCTGAACTTTTTTCATCTTTTAATACTAATAGTTGTGTTTATTTTAATTTGTAACATATATGAATGTAGGTAGAAAAAAAGCAAATGTTTATAAGATAGCTTGGGTCATGATGTAACATTGGTAAAGATAAAGGGTTAAAATATGAACTGAAACAGTCGAGAAGGGTTAAAATACGGAATGACATATAAACTGAACAAAGGAACGAAATCGTTTCCCATCGAAAATCTAGTTTGAAGAAAAGATAGACCTGAACAGAATAACTTTGATGATTTTAGAAAAAAATATTATTAGAAGCTATGTTAGAAGGGCTTGGTTGAGATTTTTGGAAGCGAAAGCAGAAATTGAAGCATTGATTTATATCCGTTATTTAAAGTGGAAGTTATGAAAACATATCCCATGATTACCAGATCACTTATGTTAAGTTATAATACGTGGAAATTTTGCAAACGAAAGCAAAATCAAGAAACTGATTTATGTCCACCTGTCAAATAGCGGGCCGATTTTGGAAATGTAAACAAATCGAGGAATGGAATTTGGTTCTGCACTCGAAGAAATTGAGATAAGAAACGAATCTAAAAGGTTCACGAGTTCTGTTAAACGAACAGAGAAGAAGACAAATTTTGCTAATAACGGGTATGTGGAAGCATCTGGTAAATCTCAGACCGGGGGCTGAGAAAATTCGTTAGTGAAAATTAAGATAATTACAATTAATGACTAAAAGCTGACTGCCTCTTTGCCAAATCGGTTTAAAAATGAGATTTGTGAAAGAGACAACCGAAGCGGCGGGCTTAGATGAGACATCGAGAGAGAAGAAGAAATTACCTCCGCCCATTTGGAAGTAAAGGTTCGAGGCATAAATAAGAGAAGGGATTAGTTATACGTGAGGGACAATACCTGCAACCACTACCCGTAAGAAGAAGGAATTTGGAGGGATAATTAATATTGTGAACAAGACAACAGAGAACTCTTGTTGAAATCGATACAGAAACCTGGGGAACCCCCAAATTCCTAAACACCGTCAGCCCCCACTCCAGTCTTGAGTCGAAGTCAAGATAAGCAGAGCACTTAAGCGACATTGAGAGAAAGACGAGAGACAGCTGCGAAGGGCAGACGAAGGTGCCACTGAGATCCACGTGACTTGCTGCCAAGAGAATTCCCCACTTTCAGCCCTTTTCCAAAAATTAGCACCGATAGGCAAAGTGTCGATAAAAATATTTTAGTGGGAGGGTTTATTTTTGTTATACAAGCAACTATATAAACCAAATCGTAAATTAACCCGAAAAATGTTTTCGTTTTTATTTCATCTGCGAAGACATTTCTACTTTTTTGTGTCATAACACAGCTTCGACGTGGTTCGAGCCAACGCTACGATTACTGACGATACTCGATCCCCACCAGCTTTGTGATAAAGAAACACAATGTGGGCGGAGCGAGGTTTGGACCGGAGCAGCCAACGACCAACGACCCGTTGACCAGCGACAGTATCGACTAAGCGTGGGATTGAACTTGCAATCAACTCGTCGTCCTACGACCCTGTAGACCAATACATCTTCTAGTATAGGCGGCGTGCAGCAAGGGTCATATCGCCTGGACCCTATTGACCAGGCTGACCTAGGATCAACCAAGGGGCATCAGGAGATTCGGTCTATACAAAACTGTCTTGAAACCCGATTAGGCTTGGGATGCGGCTCAGGGGTAGTACTTACCGGACCTGCTGGTCGGTATTATTTAATAACTAAGCTATATTTAAATACAACTATTAACATGACAAAATTTAGTACGAGTCAGATATACGTGATACACGCTTAGGCGATCATGTATCATTCGATACATGACTGACGAGGCAGATTCTTTCCTGCAGTAGGTTGCCATTTCTTTCTGTGGTAGAAATCCAAAGCTATAGAACCCGGTCTGTCCTGATATTTACCCATAGGTGGATAAGAAGAGGATTCATACCTTTCCCAAGGGTATTAGCACGTAATGGATTTGACTGGAATTCGAACTCAGCTCTCGGATTCCTCAATCCGAGCCGCTATCCATTACTCCACCGTACCTCCGTATGGGCTTATATTTGTATTATCCTCACTTTCGCTATAGTATATCTGTGTTATTAGTGCGGAAGATTTTTGACTTTCCCTCGTACATAATACTAAAAAATACTAAAATATTATCTAGGTCACACTGCAAAGAAAGACTAAAAATTCTAGAAGACATGATAATACAAGAAGAATCAACCCACATTGAATAAAATAGCTTTCGTCGCAGGGAATGGTATATTTCAATATGTAGGAAATATGAACATACAAAAATAATAAACATACAAAAAAAGACATATAAATCTTTGATAGTTATTCGAACATTGACCTGTTACATATGATGCCATTTTGAATGGATTCCAATTCCAACGTCAAATCATGTCTATTATACTGACAACACCCATTTGCGGTGAAGTGTGTTGAATGAATATTAGGCTTGAGCCCCAGGGAGATATGTTCTCAGACACTACCTCCGGTTAGAGGCTGGGACGACTATCCGGCATCGGAGGCGTCTTCAAAAGTCGAAATATTGAGGGGGGGTCAAATAATTTTATATGAATAAAACAGAAAAAAGACTAGAACTTTGAATTGATATATATATATATATATATATATATATATATATATATATATATATATATATATATATATAGCAGTAGAGCCCGGCGTTGCTCGGGGATGTAACAGTAAGAGATAGATCAAGTATCCACCATCATAAAGACTGAAAAATAAAATTGACAAAGATTATTGTTTAAGGTTGACAGACACGCATGTCTTAATTAGTTTTTTTTTTTAACGAATTGGTCAAACCCAAACTCAAACATTGTTTTCAATCGTTATGAGTCTACCGATTGAATAGAATTTTATTATAAACAATTGTCTTGTAAATGAAATTTTTGAAGCATTCTGAATGTAAAAATAAAAGAAAAAAAAAAAGACAATAAGAAACACTACCTGCCAAAAAAAAAGTGAAGTTTTGTTGAAATCGGTTGAAAAATAGGAAATCCGATCCCATATATAAATGACCACACACACACACACACACACACACAAACAACCTGGGTTTTTTATAATAATTATAACTCGATATGAGTTGTCCCCCTTTCATTCTCGTGATGCCTCTTAATCGTGTTTTCAAATTGATTTTATGCAAAAACAATTGTGTTTTTCCAATTTTTGGCGCTGTCAGAACCACCACAAGGTAATTTTACGTAGTCCTGTGAAGTTTTGTTGAAATTGGTTGAAAAATGTAGGAAATCCGATCCAATATATAAACGTACAGACACACACACACACACACACACACACACACACACACACACACACACACACACACAATCTGCATTTTATAATAAGTAAGATATATACCGTACTGTAACGATAATAACGAGTCTTGGAGTAACCCATTTTATTTACGGGGGGGGGGGCCAAAAATAAAAAAATACATATATATATATATATATATATATATATATATATATATATATAAAATACATACACAAACTTACATACCATAAAATATATATCTAATAAGTAATTTTAAATATAATACAAATGAACACAGAAATATCGTGACATATATATTTACATAGAAACACAGAGGTGTACAAACAAAAATTTATTTATATCTATTTACATATCAACATGATCGCTATAGTATTCATACAAATATATAAATACATACATAAAGATAAATAAACATTCAAACACATCTATTACTATATATATATATATATATATATATATATATATATATATATCCGGGGTGTGTAAAAATATTTTTACAGATATTGGGGGCGGTTTCCTGACACCAAAACAAGGTCAAATGTCCATATAAACAAAAGGCCATGGCTGTACCTCAACACAGCAACTCAATGTTCAAAATATCCTCCGCTTGATTCTACACACACATGCACTCGTCGAATCATTGACTGGCGGACCCTTTCAAATATCATGCAAAACTTATTTTTCATCACCTGTACCATTGCGATGCAAAGATGAGAGGTTGGCATTCATGGTTTAAAGATTTTTTGCTGGTGAAACATGTATCTTCATCTCGAGCGAAAATTCATGACAAACCCAGTTTCTTTCTTTGCAAGGTTTCCCCGAGTAAACTCTGAAATGCATTTTAAATGACATCGTCGGATAAAAGAGATGATAAAATAATTCTAGATGCAGTTTCTTACTATTCCACTTTGATTCTGCCTTGGATTAGTTGACTCATCATTGATATCCCTGAAATACTTTCTGAACATTCAAATATACAAGGTGTGTAGCAAAAATACTTTTACACACTTTACAGGCGGGTTCCTGACATCAAAACAAGGTAAAATATCCATATAAACATCTGTCGAAAAGGCCATCGTTGTACCTCAACATAGCAACTCATGACAAATGCTCAAAATGTCTTCCGCTTGCTTCTACACAGGCACGCACCTGTCGGATCATTGACTGGCGGACCTTTTCAAATACTTCCAAACGGTGTCGAATGAAGTCCAGTCCCCCGTGACACATTGATGAAGCGTCTCTGCATTATTAATGTCTGCTGCATAAACCATTTGTTTAGGGAACCCCACAGATAAAGATCCAGAGGGTACCGTGTAGGCCATGGAACAGGTTCACCACTACCCATCCATCTTTCATGGTAGATGTCAGCCAGTGCATTACAGATTATATGAATAAAATGTACTGGATCCCTATCATGCATGAACTGCATTCGTCTTCGTATTAGCAAGGGTACATCCTCTAGCAGATCTTGTTCGCAATAAAGTCCCTGTATACAGCTGATACCTCCCACAATCTGTAGAATGTGTTCTTTGTGGTCAGGCGTACGAGCAGATCTCGGTCTTCCTCGATCCATAGCTTGTGGTGCCACGGATCCTGTTACAGCAATGTGATGATAAACAGTGGTAAAATGTTGGATGACTCGGTTGCCTTTGGTATGGAAACGTAATCTGATACAGCCGTGCAGCCTCGCATCCATTACAATTCACGTGGCCGTATGTAAAAATCATGTCTGCCTGCTCACGACATATCTTGACATTGTTAAACGGAACAATTCTTAGTTAACTCACTACTAAACACGTTAAACGTGAAAAAAAAGACGTGTCTTTAAATTTGTTGCTTATATAGCCAGGATCGCGTGACGCTTATAGGAGCATTGATTGGTCCCTTCGTTAGCCAATCAGCGTCCTCGTTTTATTTTGCTCTTGATTAATCTTATTTTGCTGAATGATTATTCTAAATACGATTTCTTAAAACAAAAAAAATCTGTCTGTTTTCTATCAAAGTGTATTTTTGACTCGTAGTCCGTGTCTTATTTTGTCCTTTTTCTTGTCCCCGATAAAATTATTTTATTCCTTTTTATGTTGGGACTTGGAAAATACACAAAATTAAATAAAAATGCATTTTCAAATTCAAAATTTCATCCTCTAAAAATAGGGACGTAAAAACAGACTTGCTATCGCCACCATGCGGGCGTAGCAGTAAACACACCACGTGACCCTTCCTAACCAATGGGAACACGACCAAAAGAATATTAAATATTGGCTTTCGTTTGGAGCCTATCTCCGTTCGATATGAGAACGTAGCAAAAGTCATTCGGGAGATACACAACGAGTACACACAGGAATACAAAGAGCACTTTCACCTCACTACGCCGAAGAAAGTCTTGATCCAAACACTAGTTACGTCGACCCTAGAAAAGAAACTTCCTAAGTGTCCAGGTCCTTGTACCACGGTGATGGTCCAAGGTAGAACCAATAAAGAAGAACTCGAACACAGGTATGGAATAACACAGATATATTACAAACAGGAATATATACAGAGAAGTAGAAAGTGTTAGTACGAACATTCAGGGTTAGTAGGGAGAACAATGTAGTCTCGACCAGTATCACTATTCCAATGTCTTGTAGTAATTGTCTGAACGCGACTCTGTTTCGGACTGCCTCTGACTCGACTGACTGACTCGCTCTGACCGACTGACAGACTCCTGACGGACCTCACTCCAGACTTCAGACTGAACTCCCTGCTTCCTCTTGAGGCGCAGTATTTATTATGTATGGAATAGTCCATTATGTTATTATGGGCAAGGTCCCATAACACTAAGGAAGTCACTTCTATCCTTAAATGCATAGGCATACACACACAATGCATATATATCTTCACAACTATATATATTACGAAAACACTCACATATCTGTACATTTATTTTATCAAAAGTTTATTTCATTAGAAATTTTACGGATTCTTTTTAACCCTTCCAACAACATCGTTCCTCTTTGAATTAAAATAGGTCAGTTCTCGGTTTCATATGACTCAGTCCCGGTCTGTCTTGTCTTGAAGTCAGAACCTTTCGTTCGCTTATCAGAATTTACTCTTGTGTCAACCCCAATTCTTAGTTTATGAACTTTTTGCCATATTTCTGATGTTTTGCCTTATTACTGTTAATTTGCTTTGAATTGATTGTTTTCTTGGTTTATATTATTTTTGCCCTGTTCTTTTCTTTTTCTTGTTGTACTTTCTTGCATTTTTGTCAATTCTGTTTAATGGGCAGTTAGGCCATTTACTTGGATTTAACCATAGTCACTCACTCTATAAATTCTTATTTTTATTCCGCGTTTTGGTACACGTATTAAGTGTCATTGGCCCTTTCTTTCTTCTGACCGCGGCTGCAACATAATTTTCTCTTTACTCTAAAGGGGATTAGTAGCAAACGCCTTCACCGTCCAAACAATGACATCAGCAACAACAATCAAAACAATGTTTGGCTTTGGAATTAATCCCTTTTTAATTAATCCCTTTTTAATTAACATAAAATGCAAAATTACTGAAGTATTTATTGTTGCAATTACCTTGGAAAACTAAAATAAAAACAAATATTACTTTTTTTTTTTTAAAATAAAAACACGATCATAATTTAGTCCGTTTGTAGCTATGAGAATTTAGTCAAATGGCTAACATCAGTGTCTCCTTGAAATATTCATTTATGTTAACTTGTGAAAGGTGAAAATGAATAACAAACATGATGTGTGCAATTTTCTGACAAGAATTTCAGGTGTTCTGATCCTTTACTATTATGTGAATGTTAGTCATTAAATACTAGTATCATTTAACCTCAGTATTGGTCATGGACAAACTTCGACCCGCGAAGGCAGAGAAGGAATTGACCTCTACAACAGTAACAACAACCACAACAGTTTACCCATTTTCATCTCGACAACAGACTTCAATTTTTAATTATAGAAATAATGTTTTCTCCAGAGAATTTTATCGAATTTTCCTAATTTTCAAGGCAGATGTTAATGTGGATGATCTTCTATGGTCGGAAATGACTGCCGGACCGCCAATAAAAAAAACAAAAAACTTTTTAGTAGTGCGGCATGATGATGAACAAGTCCAGGACCAAAATCTCAGCCTCCTAACCCCAAAATTGGACAAAATCCCAGTCCCATAAATAAACTGAAAATTCAAAAATCATTTAATTTAAATTTTAATATTAAATTGAGAAATTAATAATAATATCGAAGATATACACTAATATATATATATATATATATATATATATATATATATATATATATATTGAAAAGTTTATATGTACAAGAAAGGATCTATTTCTGTTGGGTACTACACGAGTTTATGGGTCTGCCCTAGAAATTAATTCATAGTAAGTTAATTGATATAACCTATAGGAAACTTTTTTAAACAATGCTATTGTAACATATTCGATATTTCAATAAGGATCGTAATATCCCATAAAAAGACCTGATTTTATTTTATTGGCTATTATTAGTAACTAGCAGTAGAGCCCGGCGTTGACCCGGGGATGTAACTTTAAGAGATAGATCAAGTATCGACAATCATAAAGACTGAAAAATAAAATTGACAAAGTTTATTGTTTAAGGTTGACGGACACGCATGTCTTAATTAGTTTTTTTTTTTTTTTTTTTACGAATTGGTCAAACCCAAACTCAAGCAAAAACGTTGTTTTCAATCGTTATGAGTCTACCGATTGAACAGAATTTTATTATAAACAGTTCTCTTGTAAATGGAATTTATAAAGCATTCTGAATGTAAAAATAAAGAAAAAAGTATGCAAGACAATAAGAAACACTACCTGCCAAAAAAAAGTGAAGTTTTGTTGAGATCGGTTGAAAAATATAGGAAATCCGATCCCATATATAAACGAACACACACACACACACACACACACACACACACACACACACACACACACACACACACACAAAACAACCTGGGTTTTATAATAAGTATAACTCGATATGAGTTGTCCCCCTGTCATTCTCGCGATGCCTCTTAATCGTGTCTTCAAATTGATTTCGTGCAAAAACAATTGTGTTTTACCAATTTTTGGTGCTGTCAGAACCACCGCAAGGTAAGTTTACGTAGTCCTGTGAAGTTTTGTTGAAATCGGTTGAAAAATGTAGGAAATCAAATCCAATATATAAACGTACGGACACACACAAACACGCACACACATACACAAACGCACACACACAACCTTGGTTTTATAATAAGTTTGATTAATGTGTCAATTTGACATTAACATTTGAATTAAAATTTCCTTAAATTTTTAATTTATTTATGAGACTGAGATTTGTCCATTTTTGATATAAAAGGCTGGGATTTTGTCAGCTTATTTTTGTCCGGTTACCACAATGAACAAATATCGCCTGCAACCCATTGGCCAGAAAAGGTTGCTAGTACCTGGCCTGCGTGGATTGCTCATAAAGAACATTTTGAAGCAATAATTCTTTCGTTTAAAACAGAATTATTAAATATAACAGACAGGGAATATTTGTTAAACCTTTTGGTGCCAAACAGGTCGCTTGATGTTAGCGTGCGCGTGTTAAAATGCCTTTGAACTGTAAGAAGATCATTTTTTGCCACGTGACGAGCCTAAAAGCTATTCCACAGCTAAACACGTGAATTAATATTATCTTTCAAACTCTAGACCATTAACAAGCAGACCCGTCACCAGTATGAGATGGAGGTGACCTTTTAGTCAGGTGTTGGGGTCACGAGTAAGAAATTGCACACTAAAATTAGTTCACATCATTTTCGCGGAGGGGGATGATTTTCTACGTGAAGAGGCATTGTGAGAAATTTAACGACTCCCCAAACTGAGTCGTGGCTTGATGAAAAAATCGAGACAATGGAATAGTTTGAAACATACTTTATACAAGAAACACAACACATAAAGCGAAAGAGAATAGAGAATTGCTAAAAACGTATTCTTTTAGCAGTAAAAGTCAAATACATATCTGTTTGAAATATTTTAAAATTAAAGTTGGACCAACTTTAATTTTAAAATATTTTATTTGTGATCTAACCTAATTCCATTGGTTAAAAAAAAGATTAAATACATTTTTATGTAACAGTACTGCGATCGACAAAAATCTGTGCAAAAAGCGGATTACAGAGCCTTGATATTTCTCTGACTCCTCATTGGTCAATTAATCCTAATGTCATGTTTTCCACTATGTCTGCACCGTTAAAATTAATTTACCGCCAAAAATCTGTCTATGTGTTTGGAGCCTAACATGTGACTTGAAAGTAAATAAATACGAGCAACATCTTCAACTATTTCTCTTTTGCCTTCCTCTCTCTCTCACACACACACAAAGTGTAGCGTTAGAGAAATTAAATTTGTCCCAAAAGGGCAGACGCTATGACACACACACATACACACGCACACACGTACACACACGTACGTACGAACATTGAACATCTCTTAACTCTTCAACAGCAAGCAACAAAAACTTATTTACTTGAAAATTTTCTGGAGCTATAAGTTACGATTCAACATATTTTCCGCTTTCCAGAATTCATTCACTCATATTCATTTCTCTTCGGTGAACAACAATAAGCGTCAAGTTAATTCAACTTTTTCGATATTCAAGTGAAGATTACATTGTAGCGCGCATCACCACAATTATTTATCTTTGACTGGGAATGACGTAGAAAATGGCAAGCAAAGACGCTGAAGGTTACCAAACATGTAGCGGTCACAATGCAATTGATATTTGACGTAAAATAGCACATAGTATAAAATACAAGACAGAACGTAATGGTTCAAAACATAACAATTGAATTTATCAGTGTTGATGTACATGCATATAAGGTTGAAGGTTTGAATGAGTTATGTCTCTTAGATTTGGAAATATTTGTACCGGAGCTCATAAAGATGCAGTAATTATTAAACTGAAGTTTTAGAAGAATAAAGTTCCTGTTGCATGTTAGGAAATGTGAATTGGTAAAGTTGGTAAGAGTTCAGAAGAGTTAAGAGTTCGTACTTGCGTGAATTGGTAATGTTCCTTAACGTCTGACCGCATGGTTAAGACGGGTGCTCTTGAAGATTGCATCCTGGCAGCAAGGAATAAGATGAATAAAGAGAAAACAGAGAGAGAGAGAGAGAGAGAGAGAGAGAGAGAGAGAGAGAGAGAGCTTACACGTGTTTTGTTTATATAACGTGGTGTATCACGTGACTGGCTCAAACCTTAGTGAGCGGGAAATTTCATTCCTCGCGTGCAGGATATCTGATTGGTCGGAATTGACCAATCAGCGAGCTAGTTTTGAGGAGATTAACCAATGAATGCTTGTCGCATGATTTGTATGTATGATTGTGATGATAATTACCACAACATTTTCTCTCAATCAACAAGTTTCTTTGAACTCATCTTACACCGAATTTCAGCTTACAACATCTTCTTATCGAAGAACATTCTTTCCATTGAAACTTACTATTATTTCATGAACTAAAACAGTTAAAGGTGAATAACTCCTGCTCTATTATTGCAACTCTTACTATCTAAAAATCACACATTTGAAGGCTTTGTATTTCATACAGTTAAATGAGGATTGTTGTTATAGAAACAGTTTTTTTGTTGTTTCTCTTGTTTGCTTTTCGCTTGCTTACACATTTGTAAATTAAAAAATGTACGGGTTGAATTAAGGCCGTTCAAACCGCTACACATTTATTCGAATGATGTTTATATTCTGCTTCAATTAGTTGCTTTATCTTTGCATCCATCTGATGAGTTCGTGGTCAGCATTGCCTGTTCTAGAAGTAGTCAGAAACACGTCTTTTTGCTCCATGTTCTTCTTAGCGTCTATCTTTGGTACCCGAATTCTGTTTCGCGTCTAATTTTAGGTCCTACCCATTATCGTCAGTTTATAACAGACTCTTCTTATTATCAACAGGAGTCATCTACCAACAAAGGGAGATGGCGTATATTTTTATAGCATCTGAACTCCCTACCACTTAGCTACAGGCCTGTTAACATCATAAACGCTTCACTAGATATTTCTCGGCTTGTACCATTTTCTCTTCAAAATGACCATTGATGGTTAAAAGTATTCGGTGTTACATAATCAGTTAATTAATTATCTGCCCTTGTTTGTAAGAGCTCTTCAATTACTCGTTGTGTTAACATACCTTGTGTTGCCTTACTTTCTGCTATTTGTAATTTAATCGATGTCCATCTAATACAATTCCACATAAGAAAGAAATATAAAATTCGGGACATTACACATAATTTCTGCCAGTTTCTGTGTAAGTACGCCCCACGACAGTAAACGACTTGTTCGACCCCAGTCAAAACTCACTTCTTTGTCTTGGCCTTAAGAGTCAATGCTACTGTCTGTCCGGAGGTGTTGGTGATGGTCGTGGAGCCATGGATAGACAGCCTCTACTTATCGGAAGTCCGTACGTCTTCTAAAAAGGCTTTGAACCGTCTCATAAGGTTAAAACATTTCAAGAACGAATGCATGACAATCTCCAGGATCATGTTCTCCCAAAACATACGACTTCCTAGCTGACCAAACCTGTATTCACAGGGTTACTACCAATGGGGCGTAGTCGAGACATAGGTCTGTCAACCCCTTCCAATAATAACATAAAATTAGATATCTATAAATGTCTCGCTAAAAAGTGATCATACATAATGAAAAAAATGCCCCAAACTTAATAAAAACAAAGTTTTATCGTCAAAATCTTTGTGCTATTATGAAGTGGAGAGACCATAAAATATTCTGATGTAAATATTATTTTTAATGCTTTGTAGAACCTTCGAAATTTTGGTTAAAAATCTTGTTTCTCTGACATCAATGGGAAAACATAAATTAGTACACGAAATTTAAGCGTCTTTTTGCGGTGAGAAACACATTGTTTAGGAAATTCTTGTAAAATTCAAATAATTGTCAAATTTTAATGAAACTTTCAGGAATTATTCACATATGAATTAAATTATTTGAAAACTTTTTTCTTTTTCAGAAAATCTTCGTAAAAATATTTTTTTACATTTTTTGCCACACATTTATTTAATTTTATGAAATCTCGATAATTTTTTTTGTATCGCTTAATTCTTATATTATTTTTAAGGACAAGTCAACGGAAAATTTAAATCATCAAAGTTTTTTTTACAGAAAATCTGCTCTGGATCGTAAAACAGAAAATGCAATAAAACTAAGATATTATTTAATTAGAAATGCTTTTAATTGCTTTTATAAATATATTTTGCACGCTAATGTCTTTTGAAAAAAATTGTCAAGAAAAATAAGTGAAATTTATGATAACCAGCGGTGTTGCGGCATGAAAAGAGCCCCCACCCAGAGTCGGTTCACAGGTTTTATATTGTCAACAATACACCACTGGATAATGTTTATTCTTTAGCTAAAATAACAATTGCTTAAATACATATGCCACAGTTATTCGAAATCAAAAAGGTCCTTCAACTTTGAGTGTCCCGACATTAAAACCACTTTTATTTCAGTACAGCCGAGACAGGCTTATACAGGAGACCCAAAAGTGCTACCTCGCCTTAAAACTGTCCCGATTTTAAAACCTCTTTTATTTCCATACAGCCTATAAGGGCTTAGACAACAGACCCAAAATGCATCCTCATAAAAGTGTCGACAGGGGCGGACCTCCCCGTCTATATACGCTACTGTAAGTTTGGTACGATTTAGTCTTACGAAATCTTAATGAATTCTACGTGGTTCGTTACAGGTTCGAATCTTCCAGGATTCTTATTCAAATTCTTTTTATTACTTCTTATTATTATTTTGGATTCGTTGAACTGGGATAGGCGGGTACAAGAGGAAGACGACAACACTAAGAAAACAGTCTGCCTGCCTTATGTGAGAGAAAATACAAAGGATATGTGGTTCATATAACATCAGGACAAGCTTCAAAAGCGGGACAATACTTTGCCGATATCTCTCCCGAGTAAGACCCCCCCCATATAGAAGAACACGACTAAAGACTGTGTGTACGCTATCTTGTGCAGCTGCAGAAAGCAATATGAAGGGGAGACAGACATGAGCACTGGTAAAAAAATGTTTGCTGAAGACGTTAGGTTTATAATACCCAGAAATTCATACCCAGATGTCCTCAAAGACGCATGGCACAGTAGATAAAGGCGTTGGTTAGATCCAGTGACAGGACCCAAAGAGTGTGAGTTCAATACCTGGAGAACTTGTAGAGGGGAATTAACAGGAGATAACTGACATCGTTAGACATGGCACGTGGAACTAGAGCGAAATAAAAGGTTCAGTTCGACATTCCAATCACCTGAAGAAGGCCAGATAACGTTGTGAGGACAATAGGCCGAATAATGTAAATTTTTTTTATTGTTTTTCTGATTCTGTGCGTGACGACAGTTTCCGACTATCAGGAGATCAACAACCTGTTGGTCAAAATGTTTGCTAATTACACTGAGGAGGTTGATGGAGCGATTTTGCAACGGGGATGAGTATTCACGTGCATTCTTGAAAACCACGGTTCATCCAAGAACTGAAGTAGAACTCATATATGCAGAGGTGAGTAAAAAATGGTGGGTTCCTTGTATGTGCTAATACCCTTAAGAAAAGTATGAATCTTCTTCTTTTTGCCCCAGCTATGGGTAAATAGCAAGATAGACTGAGTTATATAGCCTTGGGTGGCAAGCGCTCTGGGAGAAAGTAACTCTGAATTCAAAACGGTATGTAACCCTGGCGTAGTACATATTATGCAGTTAAGGAAAGGATCGTTTGTATTGGCTCAATGATCCTGACTGAATGATGATGACTGTCCATAAAATTCCTATTACTGTCATACTCTCTTTACAAGACTCAGATCCAGTGTCAGGTTTTCATATAGGATAGTATGGACTGCAGCCAAGGGACCCCAAGACTAGAAAAGTCCCCAAAAGCCCTCTAGTATTGAGCCTATATAAAAGAAAAACTAAAAAAAGAAAAGAAAAAAGATTTATTTATTTCCAGATTTAATGGGGCTCCTTTGACCTAATTTGAAACAATTTAGAATATTTGGATCCTTCTAGATGGCGGTGGTCTTTTAATTTCGATGGGGCCTCATTTAGATTTTGATGCATCTTTTTTTTATATACATATATATATTTTTAGTGTAGTGTAATGATCGGGATCACAAATTCTTTTAGCCCAGGGTCTTCTTAAGACCTAGGTCTGTCCCTGGTCAAAACCAAAAATGGAGAAAGGATGCTACCATATCCGGGCTGGAGCAGGGGTACCTCGGTGTCGTGTAATGGTTAACAAGCTTGTCTGGCTAGAACAATTACGACTGAGTAGTGAGTTCGATCCTCACTGGGTGCTTCATACTTTCGGCCTTGTGCCACTTCTAAGCAGAGCTTAGAAAATCACTATCTGGACTGGAGCAGATCAATCCACGTTTTTCATTCTTGACAGAATCCAATGGCCTTGTGGGTGATGGATTATTTTTAATCCTACAACTCCTTTTCTCAGCGACGAAACGTATCAAGACTCTCGCTACGGACAATGAGTGTTCTGGTCCACGAATGTGGGCGTGGGTTCGAATCCCACCCTGACAACAATTTTTTTTTCTATCCGTCGTGTTTTATGTGATAGGGAACTAAATTTTAAACTGTCTTGTTGCATTAACTACTTGCAAATTTTCGTGGCTAATATTTCAGATTTCCAATATTTAATTTCAACACACCATTTTGTTTATTAGATTATGAAATATGAAGTACACAAATTAATAATCTTCATTTTTTTTTTCTGTCCAAGAGATTTTTTATCTAAATTTTGACATCTAAGCAAATTGAAATTATTAAGGACTACAGAACCTACAAGGTTGTGAAACTTGCTAGTAATGATGTTATAGCAAACATAAATAAACAATGTACATTATTTAAATATTTATAAATCATTGAAAATCAGTTTTTGCAGTATTACTGAAAGTGAAGATAGAGGTATTGGCTGGAAGAGTATACATCTGATTTGTTTAGTGAACATTGATTGAAGTACTGACGGTTGTAATTGTACACTGATACAGTGATAGGAAATTGCATTGAAGTACATGATTTACACCTTCACGGTCAATACGTCCAGTAAAAATTAGAAAACTTTTCAGTATTCTTGCTCAGATACGTGTTCGTTCATGTCAGGATGGCCGAGCGGTCTAAGGCGCCAGACTCAAGGTTGTAATCAAACCTTACCAGGACAATGAGTGTTCTGGTCCACGAATGTGGGCGTGGGTTCGAATCCCACTCCTGACAACAATTTTTTTTTTCTATCCGTCGTATTTTATGTGATAGGAACTAAATTTTAAACTGTCTTGTTGCATTAACTACTTGCAAATTTTCGTGGCTAATATTTGAGATTTCCAATATTTAATTTCAACACACCATTTTGTTTATTAGATTATGAAATATGAAGTACACAAATTAATAATCTTCATTTTTTTTTCTGTCCAAGAGATTTTTTATCTAAATTTTGACATCTAAGCAAATTGAAATTATTAAGGACTACAGAACCTACAAGGTTGTGAAACTTGCTAGTAATGATGTTATAGCAAACATAAATAAACAATGTACATTATTTAAATATTTATAAATCATTGAAAATCAGTTTTTGCAGTATTACTGAAAGTGAAGATAGAGGTATTGGCTGGAAGAGTATACATCTGATTTGTTTAGTGAACATTGATTGAAGTACTGACGGTTGTAATTGTACACTGATACAGTGATAGGAAATTGCATTGAAGTACATGATTTACACCTTCACGGTCAATACGTCCAGTAAAAATTAGAAAACTTTTCAGTATTCTTGCTCAGATACGTGTTCGTTCATGTCAGGATGGCCGAGCGGTCTAAGGCGCCAGACTCAAGGTTGTAATCAAACCTTACCAGGACAATGAGTGTTCTGGTCCACGAATGTGGGCGTGGGTTCGAATCCCACCCTGACAACAATTTTTTTTTTCTATCCGTCGTATTTTATGTGATAGGAACTAAATTTTAAACTGTCTTGTTGCATTAACTACTTGAAATTTTTCGTGGCTAATATTTGAGATTTCCAATATTTAATTTCAACACACCATTTTGTTTATTAGATTATGAAATATGAAGTACACAAATTAATAATCTTCATTTTTTTTTCTGTCCAAGAGATTTTTTATCTAAATTTTTTCTAAGCAAATTGAAATTATTAAGGACTACAGAACCTACAAGGTTGTGAAACTTTAGTAATGATGTTATAGCAAACATAAATTTTTAAAATATTTATAAATCATTGTCTTTTTTGCAGTTGCATTAACTGATTATTTTCAAATAATTTTTAAATCATTTCCAATTTAAATCAATTTCAAAATTTAATTTCAACACACCATTTTGTTTTATTAAGATTATGAAATATGAAGTACAAAATTAATAATCTGTCATTTTTTTTTCTGAACATTGATTTTTTATCTAAATTTTAATTGTACAATGACTTAAATTTTATAAATCATTGAAAATTTTTTGCAGTATTAGGAAATTGAATTTGAAGTACATGATTTACACCTTCACGGTCAATACGTCCAGTAAAAATTAGAAAACTTTTCAGTATTCTTGCTCAGATACGTGTTCGTTCATGTCAGGATGGCCGAGCGGTCTAAGGCGCCAGACTCAAGGTTGTAATCAAACCTTACCAGGACAATGAGTGTTCTGGTCCACGAATGTGGGCGTGGGTTCGAATCCACTCCTGACAACAATTTTTTTTTTCTATCCGTCGTATTTTATGTGATAGGGAACTAAATTTTAAACTGTCTTGTTGCATTAACTACTTGCAAATTTTTGGCTAATATTTGAGATTTCCAAAATTTAATTTCAACACACCATTTTGTTTATTAGATTATGAAATATGAAGTAAAGTTAATAATCTTCATTTTTTTTTTTCTGTCCAAGAGATTTTTTATCTAAATTTTGACATCTAAGCAAATTGAAATTATAAGGACTACAGAACCTACAAGGTTGTGAAACTTGCTAGTAATGATGTTATAGCAAACATAAATAAACAATGTACATTATTTAAATATTTATAAATCATTGAAAATCAGTTTTTGCAGTATTACTGAAAGTGAAGATAGAGGTATTGGCTGGAAGAGTATACATCTGATTTGTTTAGTGAACATTGATTGAAGTACTGACGGTTGTAATTGTACACTGATACAGTGATAGGAAATTGCATTGAAGTACATGATTTACACCTTCACGGTCAATACGTCCAGTAAAAATTAGAAAACTTTTCAGTATTCTTGCTCAGATACGTGTTCGTTCATGTCAGGATGGCCGAGCGGTCTAAGGCGCCAGACTCAAGGTTGTAATCAAACCTTACCAGGACAATGAGTGTTCTGGTCCACGAATGTGGGCGTGGGTTCGAATCCCACCCTGACAACAATTTTTTTTTTTCTATCCGTCGTATTTTATGTGATAGGGAACTAAATTTTAAACTGTCTTGTTGCATTAACTACTTGCAAATTTTCGTGGCTAATATTTGAGATTTCCAATATTTAATTTCAACACACCATTTTGTTTATTAGATTATGAAATATGAAGTACACAAATTAATAATCTTCATTTTTTTTTTTCTGTCCAAGAGATTTTTTATCTAAATTTTGACATCTAAGCAAATTGAAATTATTAAGGACTACAGAACCTACAAGGTTGTGAAACTTGCTAGTAATGATGTTATAGCAAACATAAATAAACAATGTACATTATTTAAATATTTATAAATCATTGAAAATCAGTTTTTTGCAGTATTACTGAAAGTGAAGATAGAGGTATTGGCTGGAAGAGTATACATCTGATTTGTTTAGTGAACATTGATTGAAGTACTGACGGTTGTAATTGTACACTGATACAGTGATAGGAAATTGCATTGAAGTACATGATTTACACCTTCACGGTCAATACGTCCAGTAAAAATTAGAAAACTTTTCAGTATTCTTGCTCAGATACGTGTTCGTTCATGTCAGGATGGCCGAGCGGTCTAAGGCGCCAGACTCAAGGTTGTAATCAAACCTTACCAGGACAATGAGTGTTCTGGTCCACGAATGTGGGCGTGGGTTCGAATCCCACAACAATTTTTTTTCCTGACAACAATTTTTTTTTTGCATTATCCGTCGTATTTTATGTGATAGGGAACTAAATTTTAAACTGTCTTGTTGCATTAACTACTTGCAAAAATTTTCATTGAAAATGGCTAATATTTGAGATTTCCAATATTTAATTTCAACACACCATTTTGTTTATTAGATTATGAAATATGATACACAAAATTAATAATCTTCATTTTTTTTTTCTGTCCAAGAGATTTTTTATCTAAATTTTGACATCTAAATTTTATAAATTGAAATTATTAAGGACTACAGAACCTACAAGGTTGTGAAACTTGCTAGTAATGATGTTATAGCAAACATAAATAAACAATGTACATTATTTAAATATTTATAAATCATTGAAAATCAGTTTTTTGCAGTATTACTGAAAGTGAAGATAGAGGTATTGGCTGGAAGAGTATACATCTGATTTGTTTAGTGAACATTGATTGAAGTACTGACGGTTGTAATTGTACACTGATACAGTGATAGTGATAGGAAATTGCATTGAAGTACATGATTTACACCTTCACGGTCAATACGTCCAGTAAAAATTAGAAAACTTTTCAGTATTCTTGCTCAGATACGTGTTCGTTCATGTCAGGATGGCCGAGCGGTCTAAGGCGCCAGACTCAAGGTTGTAATCAAACCTTACCAGGACAATGAGTGTTCTGGTCCACGAATGTGGGCGTGGGTTCGAATCCCACTCCTGACAACAATTTTTTTTTTCTATCCGTCGTATTTTATGTGATAGGGAACTAAATTTTAAACTGTCTTGTTGCATTAACTACTTGCAAATTTTCGTGGCTAATATTTGAGATTTCCAATATTTAATTTCAACACACCATTTTGTTTATTAGATTATGAAATATGAAGTACACAAATTAATAATCTTCATTTTTTTTTTCTGTCCAAGAGATTTTTTATCTAAATTTTGACATCTAAGCAAATTGAAATTATTAAGGACTACAGAACCTACAAGGTTGTGAAACTTGCTAGTAATGATGTTATAGCAAACATAAATAAACAATGTACATTATTTAAATATTTATAAATCATTGAAAATCAGTTTTTGCAGTATTACTGAAAGTGAAGATAGAGGTATTGGCTGGAAGAGTATACATCTGATTTGTTTAGTGAACATTGATTGAAGTACTGACGGTTGTAATTGTACACTGATACAGTGATAGGGAAATTGCATTGAAGTACATGATTTACACCTTCACGGTCAATACGTCCAGTAAAAAATTAGAAAACTTTTCAGTATTCTTGCTCAGATACGTGTTCGTTCATGTCAGGATGGCCGAGCGGTCTAAGGCGCCAGACTCAAGGTTGTAATCAAACCTTACCAGGACAATGAGTGTTCTGGTCCACGAATGTGGGCGTGGGTTCGAATCCCACCCCTGACAACAATTTTTTTTATCCGTCGTATTTTATGTGATAGGGAACTAAATTTTAAACTGTCTTGTTGCATTAACTACTTGCAAATTTTCGTGGCTAATATTTGAGATTTCCAATATTTAATTTCAACACACCATTTTGTTTATTAGATTATGAAATATGAAGTACACAAATTAATAATCTTCATTTTTTTTTTTCTGTCCAAGAGATTTTTTATCTAAATTTTGACATCTAAGCAAATTGAAATTATTAAGGACTACAGAACCTACAAGGTTGTGAAACTTGCTAGTAATGATGTTATAGCAAACATAAATAAAAACAATGTACATTATTTAAATATTTATAAATCATTGAAAATCAGTTTTTTGCAGTATTACTGAAAGTGAAGATAGAGGTATTGGCTGGAAGAGTATACATCTGATTTGTTTAGTGAACATTGATTGAAGTACTGACGGTTGTAATTGTACACTGATACAGTGATAGGAAATTGCATTGAAGTACATGATTTACACCTTCACGGTCAATACGTCCAGTAAAAATTAGAAAACTTTTCAGTATTCTTGCTCAGATACGTGTTCGTTCATGTCAGGATGGCCGAGCGGTCTAAGGCGCCAGACTCAAGGTTGTAATCAAACCTTACCAGGACAATGAGTGTTCTGGTCCACGAATGTGGGCGTGGGTTCGAATCCACTCCTGACAACAATTTTTTTTTCTATCCGTCGTATTTTATGTGATAGGGAACTAAATTTTAAACTGTCTTGTTGCATTAACTACTTGCAAATTTTCGTGGCTAATATTTGAGATTTCCAATATTTAATTTCAACACACCATTTTGTTTATTAGATTATGAAATATGAAGTACACAAATTAATAATCTTCATTTTTTTTTCTGTCCAAGAGATTTTTTATCTAAATTTTGACATCTAAGCAAATTGAAATTATTAAGGACTACAGAACCTACAAGGTTGTGAAACTTGCTAGTAATGATGTTATAGCAAACATAAATAAACAATGTACATTATTTAAATATTTATAAATCATTGAAAATCAGTTTTTGCAGTATTACTGAAAGTGAAGATAGAGGTATTGGCTGGAAGAGTATACATCTGATTTGTTTAGTGAACATTGATTGAAGTACTGACGGTTGTAATTGTACACTGATACAGTGATAGGAAATTGCATTGAAGTACATGATTTACACCTTCACGGTCAATACGTCCAGTAAAAATTAGAAAACTTTTCAGTATTCTTGCTCAGATACGTGTTCGTTCATGTCAGGATGGCCGAGCGGTCTAAGGCGCCAGACTCAAGGTTGTAATCAAACCTTACCAGGACAATGAGTGTTCTGGTCCACGAATGTGGGCGTGGGTTCGAATCCCATTCCTGACAACAATTTTTTTTTCTATCCGTCGTATTTTATGTGATAGGGAACTAAATTTTAAACTGTCTTGTTGCATTAACTACTTGCAAATTTTCGTGGCTAATATTTGAGATTTCCAATATTTAATTTCAACACACCATTTTGTTTATTAGATTATGAAATATGAAGTACACAATTTAATAATCTTCATTTTTTTTCTGTCCAAGAGATTTTTTATCTAAATTTTGACATCTAAGCAAATTGAAATTATTAAGGACTACAGAACCTACAAGGTTGTGAAATATGCTAGTAATGATGTTATAGCAAACATAAATAAACAATGTACATTATTTAAATATTTATAAATCATTGAAAATCAGTTTTTTTGCAGTATTACTGAAAGTGAAGATAGAGGTATTGGCTGGAAGAGTATACATCTGATTTTACATCTGATTGTTTAGTGAACATTTAGTGAACATTGATTGAAGTACTGACGGTTGTAATTGTACACTGATACAGTGATAGGAAATTGCATTGAAGTACATGATTTACACCTTCACGGTCAATACGTCCAGTAAAAATTAGAAAACTTTTCAGTATTTCTTGCTCAGATACGTGTTCGTTCATGTCAGGATGGCCGAGCGGTCTAAGGCGCCAGACTCAAGGTTGTAATCAAACCTTACCAGGACAATGAGTGTTCTGGTCCACGAATGTGGGCGTGGGTTCGAATCCCACCCTGACAACAATTTTTTTTTTTTCTATCCGTCGTATTTTATGTGATAGGGAACTAAATTTTAAACTGTCTTGTTGCATTAACTACTTGCAAATTTTCGTGGCTAATATTTCAGATTTCCAATATTTAATTTCAACACACCATTTTGTTTATTAGATTATGAAATATGAAGTACACAAGTTAATAATCTTCATTTTTTTTCTGTCCAAGAGATTTTTTATCTAAATTTTGACATCTAAGCAAATTGAAATTATTAAGGACTACAGAACCTACAAGGTTGTGAAACTTGCTAGTAATGATGTTATAGCAAACATAAATAAACAATGTACATTATTTAAATATTTATAAATCATTGAAAATCAGTTTTTGCAGTATTACTGAAAGTGAAGATAGAGGTATTGGCTGGAAGAGTATACATCTGATTTGTTTAGTGAACATTGATTGAAGTACTGGCGGTTGTAATTGTACACTGATACAGTGATAGGAAATTGCATTGAAGTACATGATTTACACCTTCACGGTCAATACGTCCAGTAAAAATTAGAAAACTTTTCAGTATTCTTGCTCAGATACGTGTTCGTTCATGTCAGGATGGCCGAGCGGTCTAAGGCGCCAGACTCAAGGTTGTAATCAAACCTTACCAGGACAATGAGTGTTCTGGTCCACGAATGTGGGCGTGGGTTCGAATCCCAAATATTTATAAATCCCTGACAACAATTTTTTTTCTATCCGTCGTATTTTATGTGATAGGAACTAAATTTTAAACTGTCTTGTTGCATTAACTACTTGCAAATTTTCGTGGCTAATATTTGAGATTTCCAATATTTAATTTCAACACACCATTTTGTTTATTAGATTATGAAATATGAAGTACACAAATTAATAATCTTCATTTTTTTTTGTCCAAGAGATTTTTTATCTAAATTTTGACATCTAAGCAAATTGAAATTATTAAGGACTACAGAACCTACAAGGTTGTGAAACTTGCTAGTAATGATGTTATAGCAAACATAAATAAACAATGTACATTATTTAAATATTTATAAATCATTGAAAATCAGTTTTTTTGCAGTATTACTGAAAGTGAAGATAGAGGTATTGGCTGGAAGAGTATACATCTGATTTGTTTAGTGAACATTGATTGAAGTACTGACGGTTGTAATTGTACACTGATACAGTGATAGGAAATTGCATTGAAGTACATGATTTACACCTTCACGGTCAATAATACGTCCAGTAAAATTAGAAAACTTTTCAGTATTCTTGCTCAGATACGTGTTCGTTCATGTCAGGATGGCCGAGCGGTCTAAGGCGCCAGACTCAAGGTTGTAATCAAACCTTACCAGGACAATGAGTGTTCTGGTCCACGAATGTGGGCGTGGGTTCGAATCCCACCCTGACAACAATTTTTTTTTTTCTATCCGTCGTATTTTTTATGTGATAGGGAACTAAATTTTAAACTGTCTTGTTGCATTAACTACTTGCAAATTTTCGTGGCTAATATTTGAGATTTCCAATATTTAATTTCAACACACCATTTTGTTTATTAGATTATGAAATATGAAGTACACAAATTAATAATCTTCATTTTTTTTTCTGTCCAAGAGATTTTTTATCTAAATTTTGACATCTAAGCAAATTGAAATTATTAAGGACTACAGAACCTACAAGGTTGTGAAACTTGCTAGTAATGATGTTATAGCAAACATAAATAAACAATGTACATTATTTAAATATTTATAAATCATTGAAAATCAGTTTTTTGCAGTATTACTGAAAGTGAAGATAGAGGTATTGGCTGGAAGAGTATACATCTGATTTGTTTAGTGAACATTGATTGAAGTACTGACGGTTGTAATTGTACACTGATACAGTGATAGGAAATTGCATTGAAGTACATGATTTACACCTTCACGGTCAATACGTCCAGTAAAAAAACCTTACCAGAAAACTTTTCAGTATTCTTGCTCAGATACGTGTTCGTTCATGTCAGGATGGCCGAGCGGTCTAAGGCGCCAGACTCAAGGTTGTAATCAAACCTTACCAGGACAATGAGTGTTCTGGTCCACGAATGTGGGCGTGGGTTCGAATCCCACTCCTGACAACAATTTTTTTTTTCTATCCGTCGTATTTTATGTGATAGGGAACTAAATTTTAAACTGTCTTGTTGCATTAACTACTTGCAAATTTTCGTGGCTAATATTTCAGATTTCCAATATTTAATTTCAACACACCATTTTGTTTATTAGATTATGAAATATGAAGTACACAAGTTAATAATCTTCATTTTTTTTCTGTCCAAGAGATTTTTTATCTAAATTTTGACATCTAAGCAAATTGAAATTATTAAGGACTACAGAACCTACAAGGTTGTGAAATATGCTAGTAATGATGTTATAGCAAACATAAATAAACAATGTACATTATTTAAATATTTATAAATCATTGAAAATCAGTTTTTTGCAGTATTACTGAAAGTGAAGATAGAGGTATTGGCTGGAAGAGTATACATCTGATTTGTTTAGTGAACATTGATTGAAGTACTGACGGTTGTAATTGTACACTGATACAGTGATAGGAAATTGCATTGAAGTACATGATTTACACCTTCACGGTCAATACGTCCAGTAAAAATTAGAAAACTTTTCAGTATTCTTGCTCCGATAGGTGTTCGTTAATGGCAGGATGGCCGAGCGGTCTAAGGCGCCAGACTGAAGCCTTACCTTGAGGGGGGCGGCCTGTCTCTCCTTTATATTCCTTTCCGCAGCTGCACGGGATAGCGTACACACAGTCTTTAGTCATGTTCTCCTCTATGGGGGGATCTTACTCGGGAGAGATATCTGCGAAGTGTCGTCAAGCTTTTGAAGGTTGTCCTGATGTTATATGGACCGCAGATCCTTTGTATTTTCTCTGATAACCCCTTCACATAAGGCAGGCAGACTGTTTTCTGAGTGTTGTTGTCCTCCTCCTCTTGTACCCGCCTATCCCAGTTTTTTTTTGGCTGCTGCCATGTACCCAGGGTAGTTGTTACGTTATAGGGTACTACTTATACTGACCCATTCTTTATCTAACGTCTCTGGATCGCCACTTATGACTTTTGCTCGGTGTTGTAAGCAACAGACGATCCCTTTCCTTACGCTGTATGGATGGTGGGAGTTGAAATTGAGGTACTGTCCAGTGAATGTCTTGAACCCATGCTCTGTTAGAGATATTAGAACATCCAGGAATGGGAGTGTGTTGTTACTCTCTTTCTCCATTGTGAACTGTATCGAAGGTCTTATTGAGTTCACATGGTCCAGTAGAACCTGAACATCTTCCTGGTGTGGCCAGAGTATAAAGGTGTCATCTACGTACCTTAACCATAGAGTTAGCTTTAGAGATATAGATTCTAATGTCATTTCCTCAAAGTATTCCATGTATATATTCGCCATTGCTGGTGATAATGGCGAGCCCATTGCTAAGCCCTCATCCTGTCGATATATGTGTGATCCCATTCCGGAGTGTGTTGTAAATATGGCGACAAAGATGAGAACAATAGTCCGAATAATGTAAATAATGTACATAATACCTCATCTCAGAAATATAGACAGACCCTTGAAATAGAAATATAAAAAATGTGGCACATGGGAACATCAACAATCCCTGTTGTAGTTGGAACCCTAGGATTGGTTGGAAAAGATTCCAGTAAACTAATTGAAGGGATTCCTGGAAGTCCATGCCTCAAAGAGGTACAAAAAATTGTTCTGACAAGTACAACCCACACTTTACGAAGGGCTTTATCTATGTAATTTCTTTTGTCCGTGGAAAGTGTCATGACGCCATTTCTAACCTTAGGTCCCTGGGCGGGACCCGGAAAGAAATGTGTAAACGCCAGAAATCAAAGGAAATAAAAAAAATAATAATATTATCATTATTAATTATTTTTTTTTTTTTGCAGAAAATAGCCATTGTGTAAATCAATGTCTTTGATATTCGGTTAGGAAGAAGAAATCTAAAGAAATATTTTGGTATTATTTAAAATAGATTGGCGCACTCGAACAATTTTGCTTTTACGTTTTAAATTTAAAATAAAAATACCCCCCCAAAGAAAATTATAAAAAAAATATATGTATATATTAATGCTGCCTTTTCACGTTTCAGACTTGAGATTTGTAAAAGTAATACCTCAGAAGTGACTTAGCCTAAGTGCAATAACTCTGTAAAAATCAAAGGATTGATTTCAGCAAACCCACCAAGATAGACTTATTTGATTGAACGTGACGTCACCACAAGTAGTATAAAACCGAAGCGAAGTTGCTGAAAATGAATGATTGTAGTTGTTTTTTAAGTATATAAGAATACTTTTTAAATTACAATAAAAAAAAACCATGGTTCGAATTTCATTTTAGAAATTGATTCAATATTAATTTCTAAAAATATAGAAAAAAACCCCCCCAAAAACAAGCAAACAATGTTATTATAAAAACATTTTATTCGATACTGACAGTTGAAATTGACAGAATAATTTTTCATATCAGACGAAGAAAAGCAAAGCAGGGTTCGATTTCTACCTTTCATCTTTAAATAAATAAAGAACAATAAATAGATTAAAAATCTGTTTTTTATTTTAAATTATTCCATAAAGTTACTATATTGATATATATATATATATATATATATATATATATATATATATATATATATATATATATATATATATATATATATATTGATATAAAATATTTTTTTATATTTACAAATATATTAGAGAAGAGAGAAAACAAGCTTCGATTTTTATCTTGGAATAAACTTTATTTTCTAAAGGAAAATTATTTAAACTTTACATTTGTTGCTATGTTAAAGTAAATAGTGTACGTTTTATTATTGAATTTAAAGACTGTAAAATTCCTTCTTCCTTATGTTGATTGTATAAAATTTTATAGGATTTCTATTTTTATTTAAATTTTATTTTAATTTATATTTGTATTTTATTTGTAAATTTTATAAGATTTTAAAATTACACAAAGACCACATTGGCCTTTTTTGTGAAAAATATAAAAAATTTAACTCCCCTCCAAATCTAAGTTCATGTGCCAAACACAAAACCCTAGTTAGTGGAAATAGAAAGCGAAAAGAGAACACGTGCTTCTTCTTGAGGTCAAAATAGGCGCAAATCACAAATTAAGACTCAAGCCAGTGATTAAAATTTTAAAGGACAAACATCTATTACGCAAGTGGAGACAAAAAAGGTACAACTCCAAAATTTGCATAAAAATTTCCCTATTGTGTCTATTAAGGCAGGATAACAAATTTCAGATGTTGTTTTAAAAAAAAAAGAAGGATTATTATGTAAAAAAGGAAGAAAAAAAATTAGAGTTTTGTTTACAAAAAGACATAGATTCACTGAAAAAAATATTACACCTTTTAAAAATGAAAAAAAATGAAAAGGAAAAACTTTAAAGAAATAAAAAATTGCACAAGTCAGAAGCTACAAAAGCGCATTGATCTAATTTCTTCAACTGAATAGGAAAGAGTCTCAGCGCAAAGTTTTCTCCCGGTTGTTGTCTCGAGGGCTTTATGTAGTGTGTGTGTTTGTGTGTGCGTGTGTGTGTGTGTGTGAGAGAGAGAGAGAGATAGAGAGGGAGAGAAAGAGAGAGAGAGAGAGTCTAGGAAACACATACACACACACCCACATATATTTTTTTAGTGAAATTGGAGCAGATTTGAACAGCGAAATTAAATCAGAGCATTTTGTTTACTGATGGGGAAATTTGATCTAGAGCAGAAGTTGCACCCATTGAATCTGGGTCATCAGGAGACAATGGAAATGGTCGAAATAATTTTTATCGATTAAAAATTGAAATAGAGCTGAGTAAGCTAGAAGGAACTTTGGAATTCACATGATTTTGGTTGAAGCAGCCAGAACCCCGTGATAATCACGTGCGAAGTTGTAGGGTCGAGGGTCAGTCATAAACAGCCTGTTTTATCTATATAAACGTGAGAGTTATGCTGAAAAACACAGACGGGAGGAAAATTCTTGAAGAGAGAAGAGAGAATTGGCCCGGGCGAGTGTTGGAAGGAGGAACGCCACTATAACTTTAAGCCCTGCACGGAAATGTTTATCCCTCCATCGCAAGAGTCAGATATCTTTGAGACGATTTAACAACAAGATAATCACATACTCTCTCTCTCTCTCTCTCTCTGTTTAGAATCCAGTGTATGAGGTTTTTTTAAACTTTTCTTTTCTGTAACCCGTTTTTCTTTTCTCTGGATCAAACAAATCACAACATGGACAGGAAGCAGGGTTAAACCAGCGCACCAGTCGAATAATCTACGGATGCTCAGGGGACCTATGGCCACTCCCTTAAGTTCGGTTAGGACCGAGTAGACACCTGAACCCCGAGAGTAAGACGCCGGAGGTTGAGGGGTCGGGGTGAAAGTGGTAGAGTAGTCCTTTACTGGAAAATTAAACTTGGAGTGTTTGTTTCGTTCAAATTCTTCTTTGGATGATACCAAAAGAATTTTCTCTCCTGGGATTTGAATCTGCCTTTAGTTGTTGGCTTTTCTTTCTTCTCCTCACCCTCCCTACGTGATAATTTATGACCCATTCGGCTGGACTAATCCTCCGGCCTTGAAGTGTGCGCGTTAATTATTCCTCTTTGACGATTAATTGCTTTCTAAAACGATCCGCTAATAGCAGTCGTTTTTATTGTACAAAGGAGCATGGCATCAGTCCATCCAGGTTTTCACAAGGACTTGATAGCACGCCTCTCATTGGCCAGCCATTATGAAAACTTATTTCTCCATAAATTCAAAAAATAAATCCGCAAGAGTTCAGAAAGAAACTAGTTTAGAGATTCTTTCATCAATAATTCTAACATAGATTTCCTTTGTAACAATTTGTTTTTGTTTTTGTGTTTTTTTTTTATATCCCGTCTGGTTTTAAAAATAGACCTTTCTCGGGGGAACCTGTAAAAAAAAAAAAACAGCCGAGACGATTAAAAACATTTATTTACTGCACTAAAGACTAAGTAATAAAAAATAAAATTTTTATACTTCATATTTAGATTTTATTGATGCAATCGTCAGCATGAAAATCATTTTGTTATGTTTTGCTATCTCTCTGCGTAGTAGTAGTCGTAATACAGTTCTCTGTCTCCTGAATAGCAAACGGGTTTGCTAAGCATAACCACCTTATGTTCGCCAGTTGTTCTCTATTTATACTTGTCTATCTAATTTGCATACGATACTACATACTATTTTCAATTATTCAAAATCTTTCTGTCCCCCACTTCAGGTTTGTTAAAATATTTGGGCACTGATGAAGATCTTCCCATCATATACTACAATTATCTCAAAGATATTTTAGTACCTGTCAAAAACTGACCTGATTTCTTACATGATGTAATGAATATGCATACACCTGGATTCCCCCTTACAGTAATATGATTGGCTGGTGTCAGCCATAAATACAGACTGATGTGCAGGTACATGGTCGACGCCTATTGTCTTCGCCTATTGCCTACGTCTATTGCCTACCACTACGACGAGGACCAGTCCATTACGGTTACCTGCTAGATTGTCCTACTCGGTTACGGTAGTCAAAAACCACTTTGCTACTTCGAACAAATATTCCCCTTTCGGAGACATATCATTACATATTGATCGACACTTGTCGAAAAATCATTTTCGCTACCCCCCCCCGGTCCTTTGTCTCGGATAAGAGTCTAGTGTCTGTGATGACGATGATGGCAGAGGTGTAATTAACTGTTTCTGAACAACAAGCATTCGACAAGATGCCGATTCCAAAACGATTTCAATTTGGCAGCTGATATCCAAACGACTTTAAGTCCGTCGTTGACTGGGGCAAAAGATGGCTTGCCAATTTGAATCCCTCCAAAACTAAACTTCTCTCCATTAATCATCTGAGAGACTCCTTTCACCAACAAAATCCAATTAAAGGTTGACTATATATGGGGGGGGTGACTTAAGATTGTGTTTTGGTAAGCGATCATGAATTCCGTAAACCATAGGTGCGTAGGGGTACAATATCAATTGCAGCAGTGGTGTATGTTGGGCAATCTCCAAGCTGATTTGAATACAAAGTTTTTTTCTTATAGACTGGTTGCCAACCAAGGCTATAGGGCTCAATCTGACTTGCTAGCCGGGGGGAAGAGACGGATCCGTATTAGCACGTAAGTGAATGTAATGAACTTAACCGGAATTCGAACTCGGTTCTCCGATTCCTCAATCCGAGCCGTTAACCATCATCGTGCTTCCACTACGCAAGGGAGTGGCAACCTCACCAAAAGTTTGGGAAACATTGATTTATTGCATACTTTTGTTAAGATATTCATGACGTTTCCTTATTTAGTAACATACTGACCTCTTTAGAATGCCAGTCATGCCGAGCACTTGGTCTGATTTTTTGTTAAAGAAACTGTTTCTTAAATACTTTGCTTAATTTTTGGAAGGCATCTTTCGCTAGCGAAGTGCTACTTCGAATTTTTAGTCTTCCATTTTTCATCTTCTGTTAAGACACTTTCTTTTCTAGATATTTAAATTATTGCACTTGTTTAATTTTGGTAGATCCAATTTGTAATTCTCATGTTGGTCTGTTTCTTTTACTGACAAGGATACATTTTGTCTTTTTACAGCTGATGCTTAGTCCTTTCTTCTCGCTTTCCTTTGATATCTTTTGTAGGAGTTTCTGTTGTGTGCTCTGTGTGTGTTTGCTATCAACACTTGTGACATCTGCATACCTCATGTTGATAATGTTATATTTGTGTCCGCTAATAATTAAACCTTTCTTCTTCATGTGCTGTGTCCCCTTTATGTGCCGTGTCTCCTTTATATGCCGTGTCCCCTTAACTGTAAAAAGATTGATTGCTTAACTTAAGTTTCATATTAAAAGCGAAGAAACGACAATGTTGACTAACAATAGCGGTTGTCACTAAAAATAGTGACTGTATTTTGAGTTTGTTATTCTTGTTGATCATTTGTTTATCAGTGGCGGGGCTGAAAGAGTTGTGGGTGGAGAGAAAGAGAGAGTGAGAAAGAGAGAGAGAGAGAGAGAGAGAGAATGAGAGTATATTGTGTGGAGGCGGTGATTGTGTGTGAGAGAGAGAACAACTGAATTGAGGTATGGATGGAATTCTCATGTTGCCACATATTTGTCTTTCAAAAAGATATAAGAACATTTAAGATGCATCAGCAGTTGTCAGGATGGCCGAGCGGTCTAAGGCGCCAGACTCAAGGTATCTATATCCTTCGCCAGAGCTATGAGTGTTCTGGTCCACGAATGTGGGCGTGGGTTCGAATCCCACTCCTGACAAGCGTATTTTTTTTTTTTTTTTTTAATTATAATCCGAACTGAATATATTTTTTATTTACATTTTCGTTTATTTTTACTGTTTTTCTTTTCTTCTTTTTCTTTCTTTTCTTTCTTTCTTTTTTTACATCTCTATGCAAAAGAACACATGAAGTCCTTCCCGATATGTCATTTGATTGGAATTCATTTGTCTTTGAGCCATCTTTGGAATTTGTCAGTGTCATAATAAATATTTGAAGTAAACTTCCATTGACATGTCGAGTAAAAATTCAAATCTGCAACCGAATTACATTTTATAACAATGTTTCCCTATACACTTATTATTTTAAGTTCGATCTTCACTGGGTGCCCAATATTTTCGGCCTTGTGCCACATCTAAGCTATGAGTGTTCTGGTCCACGAATGTGGGCGTGGGTTCGCATCCCACTCCTGACAAGGCTTTTATCTTTTTTTAATTGTAATCCAGACTCATGGAGAAATACAAATCTCTCTCTTTTTTTTCATAAATATGTTTCCGAGCTGAAAATATTTTGTTACATTTTCTTTTCTTCCTTCCTTCCTTCCTGCTTTCTTTCTTTCTTTCTTTCTTTTTACATCTCTGTGCAAAAGAAGACGTGAAAATTCATTTCTCTTTGAGCCATCTTTGGAATTTGTCAGAGTTTTTTTGAATCGACATGTCAAAAAATTCAAATCTTCAACTGAAATTTTATAACAATGTTTTCCGCAAAAATAAAACATCTAACGTACGCTTAGAAAATAGCCATTATTTCTTTTTTAATCGAACAACAAAAGAGAAAGAACCGCAAAAATAAAAGAAAAATCTGCTTGAGAAATATATATTTAAAAAATAATACTTTACACTAATGCTTAAAAAAAGAAGCTAAAATCGATGGCCTTAAGTAGGATTCGAACCAACACCAACAGATGTTGATCAGAAACCAATGTTAGGAAAAATGGTTTTCGGATTCTGACGCTCGGTCACGCCGACAGATGAATCCTTACTGTAATAAAATGTTGGTGTGTGCGTGAATTGTGTTGGATATTTTAACTTGAATTACAATGAAGTTGTTTTCGTGTTGAAGAAATTGAAATTCTAAATTTGCACTTCAATGACACAAGCGTCGTGGACTAGTTTGGCAATTGCTAGTCGTGCGAAAATGTTCACTGACTAGTTTTACTCATCCATTGAATTTATTTGTTTTCTAGCTCCGTGATAGGCTCACGGACATGTTTAGAAATTTTGGCGGTCAACTCACTTTAAATACTACTGCATGGGCGTTGTTGCCATTTTACATATATATTGACCAATCGGCAATGGTATTTACAAAAAATCAATTTGGACCCACTTCGTATTTTGTTTCCCCTGATAGCGAGGATTCGGCCTCATAAATTGTGTTGATTTCGTTCTGGCTAGCACGTGTCAAATTCTGTAACTGACCGACCATTATCGTCACATTTTCAAAATTTTTAATTTTCATCTTTTACATATTTCACTAAGTATTTTCTTTAAATTTTTTTTTTTTTTTTAATATAATCATTTTTATCTTTTTCACTAAGAGACATATTGCAATCATTAAGATTTTCTTTTTAGATTCAATTTTAGGGATGGAAACAGTGCTGACTTTGGACATATCTTTTTAAAAAAAGTACCTAAAAAATCAGGAAAATATTAGACTTTTGAAAGCATTTCATTTTAAGAATTACTTTATAGTTAAATAAGCTGGCTCACTTAAAATTCGAATATACTGTCACTTCTGTCTTTCCGTTCGATAAATTGTCCTGACGTTAGTTGTCGATACATTAACGTAAACATCAATTCACATCTCCAAATCAATCACCACGATTAGACATGCTTCTCTTCTTTCCAACTAAATTTTTTCTACTAAAATTTAAGTAATGTTTGTTTCCAATTATATCAAGTTAACTTTAATTTTTTTAATTTTCCTAAAATAACTTTTGAAAAAAGTATAATTCAATTTTTCAGGATTTTTAAACAGAGAATTTCACTTTTGTTTACAAAGTTGTCAAAAATGGTTGACATGATCGATCTTATGTAAATTTTGCTGAGTCAAAAACAAGATTTTTAAGCAAAATTTCGGACGTGCTAGGAAGGATTAAAAATTTTTAAAAAATAACCAAAAATTATTTTGGTCTTCCATTTTAATATTAACATAAACATTTAGACGATACAAAAAATGTTTATCAAGTTTAGAGCCTTTTTTTCATCAGGTTATGCTCTTTTTTAGCGATATATTGAATATACCTGTTTAAAATAAATAGAAATAAATATTTTCTGAACGGATAATAATGATGATAAAAAAAGAAGTGAATAAAAAGAGTTTCATAATTTTCAGTTTTGAAAAAAAAAAAAAGCTTGTCAGAAGTGGGATTCGAACCCACGCCCACATTCGTGGACCAGAACACTCATAGCTCTGGTGAAGGGATACCTTGAGTCTGGCGCCTTAGACCACTCGGCCATCCTGACAGCTACTGATGATGATGTTTTAAAATATTCCTATTGCTTTTTGATAAGCAAATCTCTGTCTCTATATCTAGATATATATATATATATATATCACGGGTCTTCCATCGCAAAAATAAATAGCCATAATTGTGCTGCTAGTTTTAGTGCGGACGCTTTTACCATCCTTAGCAAGTCCCACTCAAATTACCACCTAAAAGTGTTGGAGGCCATCTATATGTTATCTTTAAAGCCTTCTCTTTGTAAAAAGAAGAACTTTATATAAAGCCTTCATCTAATTACCATTTAATTTTTTTTTCTTCTTCCCACCAATAAACTTTGTCCAATTTTTTTTTTTTTTAATAATATAATATACTCTATTTACTTCCATTTAGCTCTGTTGAGCTCGGTACGAAATCGGTTGGCTGACCCGTTTTTTATTTTTTACTTTTTATTAAAACTAAAATAAATTTTTTTCTGTTCATGGCAGTGATAAAATTTTTGTACTGCCAAACATATCTTTAAAGATGTATATATCTATATAATGGCAAACTGAAATTCATCATGATGGAATAAACGCGTCACAAATAAACTTTTTCAGTTTGTAATTTTTTTCTAAATACTGTTTGTTGATATATATGAAATTATACAAAATTATGTATCGATATAAATGTACGAAAAGAGTTTGATTGTCTCCCCGTCACGCTTTGTTTACGTGTGACTGTGCATGCTGCTATTGTAATTACGTATGCCTGTGTTGTAAGAAATTCTGCAATTTAAGCGCCTATTGGCCGATTTGTAACGACCAATTTCATTGGTCGAATTTGACTTGGTTTTTCGCGGGCATTTTAGAACGGCCCGCGCCCTTTTGAGTTAGTTGCGGATTAGTATTGGAAGAGTCCGGACTCATTTTGAATCTATTTGACAGGGCCTTGAGTGCCCAAGCCTAAATAATTAGGCATTGATTGTTCTTCAGCAACCAAAATGGTAATGCTTCAGAGACAGTTGCGACATATTATTAGAAATGACCGGACTCATTTTCGAATATCTTTGCAGGGCTATTTGCGCCCAAGAACAAGCCTAAATAATTAGGCTAGGATTCCTTTCAGCAACCAAATGGTAATGCTTCAGAGACGACTTCATGTCCCAGCTTAATTCCTTCAAGGCTGTAGAATTCAGTCAAAATGACTGTCGTCAAATGTGTACGTTTACACGAAGAACTTTATGAACGATCTCGACAACAGCCGAGTTTCAACTCCAGCAACGACCAGCTAATACCAGCTTCTCCAACTTCGTAGAGACCAATTGTGTCCTACTGAAGTAAAAGACACTACCTATTCTTTGAAGAACTACCATACCCTGTTCCCAGGGGCAAAAAAGGGCAAAATCTTTTTTTGCAAGGATACAATAAAATTTGTTTTAAGTTTTAAAGGTAGGCCTTGTTGAATTGTTTGTCTTTCTTGTCTCTGCCAAGGGCTGAACTGTGTGAGAAGAAATTCTCACAGTGTGTGTGTTGTGTTTATCTTAACTGACCCATGTAAATCATTCACATCAGTGTGTCAGCTTGCCTGATGGCAAGTGGGTCCCTGATGAAGTTGACCCCCAATATCAAATAAAAATGCAACAAAGAAACAAACGTAGACAACTGTTTTACTAATAAAACGGAATAAAAAAATTATGAAGTCATCTCTTCACTATCAGTTACTCAAGTCCAGTGTGAGAAGGCATTTTAGAAGCTAAAAATCATAAAGACAAGATTAAGAAATTCACTGTCTGAGGAGAATTTGGTATCATACATTTTGTTATCTAGAATCTATCTTACATATTTATAAGTCTACCATTCGTCCGTGATTAAATATTGCTGTCTCATATGGTCTGGTGCTCCTGCTATACATTTAGAGATTCTTGATAAAATCCAAAGAAGAATCTGCAATTTTTTTAAGTGTCAATTGTGCAGTAAACTATTTTAAAAATATCAACCAATCACTTGAAATTAAAAATAAAATATCAATATTTGTATTTACATTTGGTATCTACTGCCAATTAATATGCAACGTATATGTTCACTATAATTACTAAGAAATACACATTTTTTCCACAAAAATTTAATTATACCCTTTTTTCCATATGCATTTTAAAATGTTATTTATTTGCATGAAAATCAAATGATAACATTGTAGTTGTGGGTTGGCAACCAATAGTTTGAAACCTAGTCTGCCACTTCTATACAAGAATACATAAACATTAAACCCGTTTGCTTTGAGTGGGATTCGAACCAAAGCCCACGGGCGTTGATTAGAAACTAATAGACGTAAATTAAGGACAACTGAGAAATTCTTCAAAAAAGCTTAAGTCACATTTCTTGCCTGCTCTACTCAATGAAACATGGGCTTGAAAAAATGTTTTCTGTCCAATTTGAACACAGGATAGGAAATAGAATCTTTAATAAATAAATGTTTATGTTACCTAAATAGCACTGTTTTTCTCCGACAGTCACATCAGTCTTCTATAAGAATTTCAAAATTACACAACTACAATGTTATCATTTTATTTTCATGCAAATAAATCGAGAACACATGGCACAGTGGATAAAGGTGTTAAGTAAATCCAGTGACAGGACCCAAAGTGTGCGAGTTCAATACCCGGTTAAGGCAGTGGAGAACTTGGAGAGGGGAATTAACAGGAGATAAGGGATAACTGATAACTGACATCCATTAAACATGGCACGTGAAACTAGAACAGTCTACCCCAGTGAACGAAATAAAGGGTTCAGTTCAACATTCCAACCACCTGAACAAGGCCGGAGCGTATAACGGCCGAAACGTTGTAATAAATATGGCGACAAAGATGAGGACAATAGTCCGAATAATGTAAATAGTATACATAATACCTCATCTCAGAAATATAGACAGATACATTTCCTTTACCATTACGTGATCTACTTATTCAAAATGGGATCGCTTGTGTTTATTCTCTGGTGAACAGCTCTGAGGGAATTCAACAAATAACTTTTAATTTGCCGCGATTTAAGCAAAGGTACGGAAAATAATTAAAGAAACCGAAAAAGAATGCTGGAAAAGCTACGTCAACAGACTTAATTCAGCTACAAAAATAAGATCTGTCTGGAATATGATAAAGAAAATAGCAGGCAAATACCAAAGTATAAAACATCTCTCGATAAATAATTCTAAAATAACCAGAAAAAAGGATATCGCTGACCAACTAGCCAAAACAATCTCAAAAAATTAATCTGCCAAGAATGGTAGCCAAAGATTTCTCGAACAAAAAGCGCAAAAACAAAAACTACATTTTAAATCTCATAATCCCGAGAGCTATAACCTACCATTTACTCTAGGGCAACTAAATAAATCTTTAAAGAAAGCCCACAATAAAATCTGGATCCAGATGATACCCACTACGAATTCATCAAAAATACCCAGCAAATCATTAGAACTGTTATTAAAAATATATTACAACATATGGACAAATAGTAACTTCTCAGAAATGAAGAGGCAGCCATTCATCATCCCTATTCCAAGACTTGGAAAGGATGACACAGGCCCTGAACACTATAGACCGATAGCATTAACCAGTCGCATATGTAAAACTATGAAGAAAATGGTCAACAACAGGTTGACTTGGTACCTCCTGGAAACTAAAGTCTTATTCAACGACTTCCAATGCTCTTTCAGGAAAAAAGAAGCACCATAGACGAGTACTTAATAGGCGTAGAAACCTTTGTAAGTGACGCCTTCATTAAGAAGAAATATCTCTTTTTTTTTTTACTTGCAAAAGGCGTAAGACACGACATGGAAATTTGGTGTCTTGAAAGACCTGCATAAACTGGACCTAAAAGGAAAGTTGATTCAATTCATAGAGAATTTCCTAGAATGATTGAAGGTTTCAAGTCCGTATAGAAACTACGCTATCAGAACTGCAAAATCAAGAAGAAAGGGTTCCACAAGGAAGAATTCTTTCGGTGACCCGTTTCTGCGTCAAAATTAATTCCATAGTTAAATCCATCAGCCCAGGAGTGAAATGTTCCCTATATATCGACGATTTTCTAATAATGTACAGATCTCAACATATGCATATCATAGAAAGACAATTCCAACGATGCCTCAATAAAATATACAAATGGGCCACGGAAAATGGTTTTACCTTTTCCAAAACGAAAAACAAATGCCTACATTTCTACAAATTAAAAAAAAAAATTGCACAACGACCCCTGTTTAAAATTAGATGGAGTATAAATCCCAGTAGTGGAACAACACAAGCTCCTAGGCATCGTCTTTGACAAAAAATTATCCAGATCACTACTTAGCTCAAAACTGGATTACGCTAGTTTCATATATGTGGCGGCTAAGAATACTAAACGCAGCCTATTATCAAGACTTCACACTAATATCTGGGGCTTTTAGAACATCCCAGAAGTTAAGGAAACACCACATTTAAGGGGCACTAAACTGGCACTACAGTACTATGTCAAAAAAAAAAAACAATAAAAAAAACATGCTCAACTAACCCAGCTTACAGCAGTACCTTTAAACCTAATTACTGTGATCGATTCCAACTAAAAGACAATACAACCCTATGGAATCAGGATGAAATCCATTGTTGAAAAGTGATGGATCTCACTTTCAAACATACAAGAAAGACTGCAGCCAGTATTCCACTATGAACAGTCAAGCAACCTCAAGTCTTTCTAGAATTAAATAAACCCCCTAAACAAAAACCTTACTCACTCAAATTCCAGCATGAGGTTCAGGGTATATTGGAAAACTACCCTAATCATACACCCATCTATAAAGGCGTGTATAAAAAAGAAACAGGATGTGCAGCAGTGAGCTAAAATATTACCCCCTCAAAAAGCGCCACCCAAAGGGAAGCTCTATTTTTCACTGCGGAGGCTTACGCAATAGAAGTAGCTCTCAACATCATCACACAGAGCAAACAAAAAAAAATCTTAATTTTTTCGGACTTGCTATCTATCTTAACGGCTTTGAAGGAAAAAAAGCCAACAACCAACTCATTATCAAACTATTATACAAAATAAGCACCACTTGCAAGCAAAGACATCAAACAATGTCGGATTCCGAGCCACGTCGGAGTGGAAGGTAACATTAAAGCAGAGCCAGTAAGCAAATTAGCTTTAGATATGAATGTAGGCACAAGGACCCAAATCCCATCCACTGACTTTAAGAAGGTCGTTAAGAAATATATTCAAAAGTAATGGCAACAGTGCTGGAAGAATAATTCACACAGTAAATTATTTGCAATTCAGCCCAAAGTAGGAGAATGGAAGTCTGCTTTCAGAAAATCACGAAAGGAAGAAATAATACTGACCCTGTTTACGCATTAGTCACACGAGAATAATCAACTCGTACTTGCTAAACAACGTATGCCAAGCATGTGAAATGACATACACTATTAAAAAACATATTAACCGAGTGTTCAGATCTTGCTCTCTCTCTCTCACACTTTCTTTCTCTCTCTCTCTCTCTCAAGACAAAAATGCTCTAATATAAACAACATGTATAAGCTCTTTGAGAAAGCAAAAATGGATGACATAATATGATTTTTTAAAACAATGGGCCGATACCAAAAAATATAAACCAAATAAGAATGTCAATAAAACCAATTTCTCTACAAAATGTATATTTGAAAAGAATACATTAATGAAAGCAGACTTTCGATGAAACCCCTCTTTTCAAAAATACGTCAATGAAACCTGATCTACAAACTGATTTCTTGCAAATAATACATATTCTATTCATACGAATCTATCCTAAAAATCTAGGCGGCATTAAATAACCCATTGAAATGTCGATGTGCCGTAAACGAAAATAAACATAAACCAAGCCGAACTAAGAGATTAAGATCGTGTATATACTTCAGGCGGCGTAAGGGTTGCGTTCTTCTACGGAAACGGGTCACACGATCTTAGGGTCATCTCACATCTACTGCAGCTATATCAGCAGAGCTATGTCTCCAGGCTGGTTTGTTTTCCTTCTCCTAGACTTGATGCCAACCAAGGCTATAGGACCCAATATGACTTATTATTTACCCATAGCTAGGAAAAAAAGATAGATCCATATCTTTCCCAAGGGTATTCGCACATAAGTGAATATAATGAACTTGACTGAAATTCGAACTCAAACCGAATCGTTAATCATTATTCTACCGGTGCGTCCACTACGCAAGGGAGTGGCAACCTCACCAAAAGTTTGGGAACCATTGATTTATTGCATTCATGACGTTTCCTTATTTAGTAACATACTGACCTCTTTAGAATGCCAGTCATGCCGAGCACTTGGTCTGACTTTTTGTTAAAGAAACTGTTTCTTAAATACTTTGCTTAATTTTTGGAAGGCATCTTTCGCTAGCAAAGTGCTACTTCGAATTTTTAGTCTACCATTTTTCATCTTCTGTTAAAACACTTTCTTTTCTCGATATTTAATTTATTGCACTTGTTTAATTTTGATAGATCCAATTTGTAATTCTCATGTTGGCCTGTTTCTTTTACTGACAAGGATACATTTTGTCTTTTTACAGCTGATGCTTAGTCCTTTCTTCTCGCTTTCCTTTGCTATCTTTTGTAGGAGTTTCTGTTGTGTCCTTTGTGTGTGTTTGCTATCAACACTTCCACCAATAATTAAATCATTCTTCTTTATGTGCCGTGTCCCCTTTATGTGCCGTGTCCCCTTTTATGTCTCGTGTCTCCTTTATGTGCCGTGTCCCCTTAACTGCAAAAAGATTGATTGCTTAACTTAAGTTTCATATTAAAAGCGAACAAACGACAATGTTGACTAACAATAGTGGTTGTCACTAAAAAAATAGTGACTGAATTTTGAGTTTGTTATTCTTGTTGATCATTTGTTTGTCAGTGGCGGGGCTGAAATAGTTGTGGGTGGAGAGAAAGAGAGAGTGAGAAAGAGAGAGAGAGTGTGGTGTGGAATGGGAGAGTGAGAAAGAGAGAGAGAGTGTAGTGTGGAAGGGGAGAATGAGAGAGAGAGAGAGAGAGAGGGAAAGTGAGAAAGAAGGTGTGTGGTGTGGAGGGAGAGAGTGAGACAGAAGAGAGAGAGAGAGAGAAAGAAAGAGAGAGAGAGAGAGACACAAATGAAGGGAGGTACGAATGAAATTCAAGTGTTGCCACATATTTGTCTTTTAAAAGCAAATAAGAATATTTTAAAAGGACAGGGCGTTTGCAGGATGGCTGAACGGTCTAGGCATCTATATCCTTCACCAGTGTTACGAGTGTTCTGGTCCACGAATGTGGGTGCGGGTTCGAATCCCGCGTCTGACAACTATTTTTTTTTATAATCCCGAAATACAAATCTCTCTGTCTCTGTGTCTCTCTTTTGAAATAAGTTTCCGCGTTTATTTTTATTTTAAATAATTTATACTCAAAGTATCAAAATCCTTCACCAGAGCTATGAGTTTTGTTCTGCTCCACGAATGTGGGCGTGGGTTCAAATCCCACTTCTGATAATGCTTTTTTTTTTTTTTTAAATTATAATCCAGAATATTTGAGAAATAAATATTTGTCAGTGACGGGGCTAAGAGAGTTGTGGGTGGAGAGAGATTGCGAGAGTGAGAGAATGAAAGTGAGTAAGAGAATGAGATAGAGAGAGGAGTGGAGAGAGTGAGACAGAGAGAAAGAGAGAGTGAGAGAGTATAGATGAAAGCCACGGGTTCCGTATATTTAAAAGAACACTTAATCTGATCTGTTAGTTGTCAGGATGGCCGAGCGGTCTAAGGCGCCAGACTCAAGGTATATAATCCTTCACCAGAGCTATGAGTGTTCTGGTCCACGAATGTGGGCGTGGGTTCGAATCCCACTCCTGACAAGGTTTTTTTTTTTTTTTTAAAATAACTGAACTGAAAATTTTTTTTACGTTTTGCTTTATTTTTACTGTTTGTTTGTTTTTATTTTTACATCGATGTGAAAAAGAAGAACTGAATATGTCTGGTATGTCATTTAATTTAATTGGAATTCGTTTGTCTTTGAACCATCTTTGAAATTCGACAGTGTCACAGCAAATATTTTAAGTAAACTTCCATTAACATATAAAGTAAAAAATTCGAATCACATTACATTTTTATAACAGTGTTTTCCTATCCAATCATTATTTTAAGTTCGATTCTCACTGGGAGCCCTATATTTTAGGCCTTGTGCCACATCTAAACTACGCTTAGAAAATAGCCATTATTTCTTTTTTTAGTCGACCAACAAAATAGAAAACATTAAAATTAAAAGAAAAAATATTCTAGGGATAAACTGCTTCACAATAATGCTTACAAAAGAACTAAAACCGCTGGCTTTAAGTAGGATTCGAACCAACGCCAACATACCTTGACAGAAACCAATATTAAGAAAAATGGTTTTCGGGTTCTATCGCTCGGTAACGCAGGCTGACGAATCCTTTCTCTGTTAAAATGTGGTTGTTTTCTTTTTAAAGTCAAATGTGTGAAAAAAGTAATTCCTTCGATCCATCCGTTCAGTTGTTAAACTATCTCCTCACACTCCCTCACTCGGTTTGATTTACACTCACTCTCTCTTTCTCAGCCTCTCACTCTTCCCATCACCCAAAATTGCCAACGAAGTGAACAAGACCAACTCTCTCTCCTCACACTCCCTCACTCACTCGGTTTGATTTACTCTCACTCTCTCTTTCTCAGCCTCTCACTCTTCCCATCACCCAAAATTGCCAACGAAGTGAACAAGACCAACTCTCTCCCTCACCCTCCTCACTCACTTGGTTTGATTTACTCTCACTCTCTCTTCTCAGCCTCTCACTCTTCCCATCACCCAAAATTGCCAACAGAAGTGAACAAGACCAACTCTCTCCTCCTCACTCCCTCACTCACTTGGTTTGATTTACTCTCACTCTCTCTTTCTCAGCCTCTCACTCTTCCCATCACCCAAAATTGCCAACGAAGTGAACAAGACCAACTCTCTCTCCTCACACTCCCTCACTCACTTGGTTTGATTTACTCTCACTCTCTCTTTCTCAGCCTCTCACTCTTCCCATCACCCAAAATTCCCAACAAGTGGACAAGACCAACTCTCTCTCCTCCTCACTCCCCTCCTCTCACTCTCTTTTGATTTACTCTCCTCTCTCTTTCTCAGCCTCTCACTCTTCCCATCACCCAAAATTGCCAAACGCCAGTGAACAAGACCAACTCTCTCTCCTCCCACTCCCACGCTCACTTGGTTTGATTTTACTCTCACTCTCTCTTTCTCAGCCTCTCACTCTTCCCATCACCCAAAATTGCCAACGAAGTGAACAAAACCCACTCTCTCTCCTTACACGTCCTCACTCACTTGGTTTGATTTCCTCACTCCCTCTTTCCCCATCACACAAGAATCTTTTCCAACCAATCCGAGGGCTCCAACTACAACAGGAATTGTTGATGTTCCCATGTGCCACATTTTTGAGATTTCAATTTCAAGGTCTTTGTATTTTGATAGCTTTTTGAAGATCTTTAAAGATACATTGCTGTCTGCAGGGACTGTCATATCAATAAGGAGGCAATTTATTTGTTTGTGGTGTCTAATAACGATATCTGGGCGATTAGCTTTCATTGTTCTGTCAGTGTGTATTGTGTAGTCCCATAAAATTTTAACAGGTTCTAACTCCGTAAACGGGTCTGGGTGGTGTTCACAGCCATTTCTTTCAGTTTCCTTCCTATAGAAGTTTCAGATTTTTCAGTGCAGATATTGACCCATTCTGTCATGCCGGGTTTTATATTAAGTGAATGCCAATACCTTGCAACCTGATACAAATTGATCAATTGTTCCTGGATATTTATCACAGAATCTGTATTTTGGGCTAACACAATTTTTCAATATGTGTGCTTCGTAATTTCTAGTTAACAAGCATTGGTCCTGTGCAGCAAAAATAAAACCTTCAGCTTTTAACCCTTCACTAAGTAGCCACTGATGGCTACGGGGTTTGTCTACATCAGATTGTTTGGTACGGGCAGAATATTGTCTGTGAAGAGGTTTATTTTGCCATCGTTTCTGTATCTAGTCGGTTGCATTTGCTTTTGTTTTCTTTTTTAAGTATTTTGCAGCTTCAGTCGGTGTATTATGCTTTACTTGTATTTCTACACCCATTTGAAACTCCATTTTGAACTTGTTGCCTTCCTTTATTATGGAATAAAGTCGCTTAATATTTTCATGTTCTTTGACACAGATCATCATCTAGTCTTCCGGGTATCTTTGAAGGCCAATTGTTCTAGTTTTAAAACAGTTCTAGTTGAACTAATCCTCTGCCTCCTTCGGATCTGGGCACATAAAAACGATTAATATCAGCTTTGGGATGATGCATGCGATAGCAAGTGAGAAGCTTTCTCGTTTTGGTGTCAATTCATTAAACAAAGGGATAGATACAAGGAAAAGAATGATTTTATTTGGAGTTATTTTTCAAGCTGCTAGCCACTAAAAGATAAATTTTAAATTTTCACTCAAAGAGGAGTCTGCCAAAAAAGCTGAACATTGTCAGATGAGTACACCTGTAACCATATACAAAAGGAAGAAAAATAAAAGTCAGTGAATACCCATGCGAATACACACACACACACACACACACACACACACACACATATATATATATATATATATATATATACACACATTATTATTATTATTATTATTACTATTTCCTTGGGTTTCTGTTCTATACACATTTCCTTCCGGGTCCCAACCAGAGACCTAAGGTCAGAAATGGCTTCATCACATTTCCCACTGTTCATAGATAAATGTGTGAGCTATACTTGTGAGTACAATCTTTTTTATTTCTTTAAGGCTTGAGTTATCAGGAATCCCTTCAATAAGTCTATCTGAACGTTTTCCAATAAATCTGAGGGCTCCAACTATAATTGGAATTATTGATTCCATAGTGCCACAGTTTTTTTTAAGGTCCTTGTATTTTGATTGTTTTTGAAGATCTTTAAAGATACATTAAAATCTGCAGGGACTGCCATGTCAATAAGAAAAAACATTCTGGTTTTGTGGTTTTTGATCACAATTTCTGGCCGATTAGCTTTGATTGTTGTGTTTGTGTGTCAGGCCTACAAATACAACATGACGCGAAGAAATGATTTTTTTACAGAGGAAAAAGGAAAATCAGATTGAAATAATCATATATTTATGTACATATTAACATTTGGTTTTACTTGGTAAACATTGTGTTTGTTCTGGGTGTCATCAAAGTTCAAATGTTCGACAAAATTTTCCATTTGTTAAAATGTAATTCGTAAATTCATATGCCTTGGTCAATATCAAGTGTGTATATATGTGCGTGCGTCTGAAGCACATTTTAACGGAGTGTATGCGTTGCTGCTCACTGAATGTGTGTGCCCGTGGGGGTGAAGCACATTAGTAGAAATGTGTGTGTGTGTGAGTGCGAATAAGTGAAATCTGATTACGGCTGTTCCAAAAGGAAATCGACATACAGATAGATAATCAGACTTACTTTTACTTTTTTTTTTTTTTAACGGCTATGAATATTTATTTGAGTTGTGTGAATATTTTTTGAATAGTCGTCGCTGGCTGAGGTGTTGTCATGGTAACGAGAGAATTTTGGTCGGGTGTTTACAGATTTCACCGCTTGTCATCGACGAGTGATGCACGTCCAGCTGCTGACTGCGTCTTTGCTGCGTGTGTGTGTGTGTGTGTGTGTGTGTGTGTGTGTTTATTGCTTCCAAAATCGGGGTATATATAGTTATCCTGATCACTTGATTGTCTCCAAACGAAAACTTTTCGGTCTACGTGGGATAGCCCCCGGCGACCAGTTCATTTGAAGTTCAAACGTACGGACGTAGTCGGAAGCATAGCACCTGACTGTATTGTCCAATCAAATTCCAGAGACCACTTATTTAATTTTGGATCCTATTATTTTTTTTAACTGATTTGTATAAAGGTTTGGGTTTTAGAGATTCTGGTCCTATTTATGTGTGGGCGTTTGTTACTTATTTGTGTTTCACCTGTTGGCTGTAAAATATAGAATTTTATATCCTATACTTTCTTTTTCTTAGTAAAACCAAGAAGTCTTCCCCCTCTTGCCGCGCAATCAAAACAAGGAATAATTCATTATTTATAAGGTATTGACAGGACGTAACAGTCGTGCTAACTAACGAAGGAAGAGACAAGTACAATTATAATTAAGGATATATATTTATTTTAATTGGAATTGATGAAGACACGCCATGGACTTCACTCCTTTTGCAGAGAGATGAATAATAAAACTGAAAAAAGTGAAATAGTAAAACTTATTAAAAAAAAAAAAACAGAAAGAATTATTTTCTGCTCGGAAAAAGATGTTATAAAAAGATCCACACATTTCAATTATTCCGGATTGAAAAAAAAAATATCTGTCAGAAGTGGGATTCGAACCCACGCCCACATTCGTGGACCAGAACACTCATAGCTCTGGTGAAGGATTACCTTGAGTCTGGCGCCTTAGACCACTCGGCCATCCTGACAGCTGATGATGATGATGTTTTAAAATATTCTTATTCCTTTTTGAAAAGCAAAGTTATCTATCTATCTTTTATAATAATAATAATAATAATAATATATATATATATATATATATATATATATATATATATATATATATATATATATATATATATATATATATATATGTGTGTGTGTGTGTGTGTGTGTGTGTGTGTGTGTGTGGGTTTATTGTCTTTCCGCCATGCTTTGCGTGTGACTGCATGCTGCTATATGCATATCTGTGTTATGTTGTGAGTCACATGTGTGTCATTTAGTGTACACAGAAACACAACAAAGACACACATACGCACACAACGACTGAGTTAGAAACCTCTCACTCAGTCTGGAAAACACTTGGAACTCCTTAAGAAAAATGGTCCATTCGTAAAAATATAGGGAAAAACTTTTTGGGAAATAATCTTTGCTGATTAGCATTCCTTAATAGACCTCCCTCAAAACACGACATTTTGTAAGAATCGAAAAATATTTTTTTAGAAGTAGGGGTCCTGTTTATAATATTAATACGGTGTAAAATCAAACCCTGACTTTTACAGAGTTATCTGGACTTACTTGATCTACGTGCGAAAACTGATATTTTTTTTTTTTTACAAGAGTGTATATCCATTTTAATTAAAGAACAAAAATTTGCATAAAGTAATAAAAATTGTTACCTGTTTTAGTGTTAATTCTTCAAAATCCTCCAGATGTCCTTGCATGTGATTCGATAAAAAATCAGTCCTATCCCCAAATAAATAGTTGAGGTAGCTGTGGAAAAATATTCGAAAATAACAATATAAGTAAAATAAATCCGACTTCAATCAAACAGCGTTTATTTATCCAATACTGTTAGTGTTATTTGAGAGAGAAATCTTTTTTACCAAAAAATCCCTGAAGCTGTTATTTCAGTAACAAAAAATTATTCAATATTTAAGTCAGTGTGAACATACGAAAAACTCGTCCCGAACCTTATCAAAAAATAAGTCAGTAACATACAAAAAATAATTTTTGAGTAGGTACGTCCCAGGTAACGCTAAAAAAAGTGGTATACCCTGGAAAAAAAAGGTTCCCAAATTGATAAAAAAAATTTTAACGTGTAAATGTTTATGTTAAAATTAAACAAGGAAGACCAAAGTATTTTTTGAATATTTTTTCAGATTTTTTCCTCCTTCCTATAAATTTTAAAAATTTTATTAAAAAATCTCGTTTTTCTTGAATAAAAAAAAAACTAGTAAATTCGATTTATCGGCCGTTTCTGGCCGAATTTGTAAACAAAAAATTGAAAAAAATCAAAATTAGTTCAAAAATCAATTAAAATTCAGATTTGAGATTTGGTGCTGGCATAATTTAATTACTTTTAATTTTATTAATAAAACACATTTTCTTTCAGAGACAAGAAAAAAAATTGCTCTTAATATTTATTAAAAAAAAAATACTTGTAATTTTTCAATGCCATTTTGAAATTTCTTTCATTTTTGTTCGTGTTCTTTTTTTAAAGATTAAATAAAGAGATGTTTAAAGAATCGAAAAATGTAAAGTTTAATGCCATTTTCGAGTATGAAACTTTTTAAAAGAATTTTTCATTTTGTTTTTTATTTTTGCAACATTTTTTTTGTATGGATGTTCAAAAAGGAAATAATCTTTTTTTGACAGACTACTTTTCTTTATCGGCTGAGTAATATATGATAATTCAATTCAATCTTAAATTTAGAATAATTAAAAAATGCCTCATTGGGTGCAAATAAATACATTATGATATCAAAACAAGTAAGAAAAAAAAATAAAAGCAATGAATTAAACTCAAAAGTATAGGCTTATTAATTTTTAATTAATTAATTTTTGTACTTCAAATTTAGTATAAAAATTAAATGATTCATTTTACTAAATTTTATAATTTACATACGGAAATTTATTTTTCTTTCTATACGGATTAGCTTTATTATCTTCCAAATAAAACCCAAATATACCGACAAAGAAGAGATTTAAATTATTTAAAACGCGTTTATCTTTTGTGATTTGGGGGGGGGATTGGGGGACAGTCCGTGGCAATACCTTTCAAAAAAAAAAAAAAAAAAAAAAAAAGCAATTAAAGTCCTGACGCATTTCCTAAAAAACACCACGAAAAAAGCATTTTAAATAATTTAATAAATGTCTTCTTTTTTACGTTAAATTTAAATTTTATTTGAAAAATTTTCGGCATTTTAAAAACATTGTCATATTCACTCGCGCTCGTCGAACAGCTATTATTTTAGACGAAAAATATAAAACAACAAATTGAAAAATTTATTAAAAATCCAATATTTGTCCTAGAGAATGAGTTTCGAAGTCAGTAAATTTAAGGGTTACTGGACTTGATTTTATAAACGTAATGCTTACTTTTTGTTTAAAAACACATTATAATGAAATGGATTAAGTCGGACAATTATTTAATATATTTTCTGTTTATATGTTATTTTTATAGATACATTTTATTTAAGTAAATGCTCTGTTTTTAATTAAGCAGTATTAATTAAATTTGTTGACCTGAATGTTCGAGAAATATGCGTTCTCCGACAGGAATCGAATTTGTATTGCTATTAGGTTGGTGCAAAAATAATGACGTAATAATGTCGTTTTCTGACGTTAAAAAAACATAAAAAAAACGACATTATTACGTCATTATTTTTGCACCAACCTAATATAAGGGAACCATCATTTGATCTAATGTACTATACCATTTAGCTACAGAGAAGTCCAGATTACAAATAATAGACTTAATATTAACAGGCAGGAGTAAAAATAGTTGTGTCATCAGCTCGACTTGAGAAATGATGACAATGAAGTTATTCAGTTAAGATAATATAATCATATATAATAATAATAGTGTACTAATTATCATGATATATGATAATTATGGAATTATCATATATCATGTGTATGTAGTGAGAGCAACAAATAAATCACTAAATAACCTTTAACCTTTTGTACTAGACTATGTGGGAATATGGAACCAAAATAATAAATAACAAAAGAAAAATTCAAAGTTAAGTAATAAAATTACTTTAAAACATAGATAAGAATAAGAATTAACAATAAATAAAGTAAAAGTGAGATTATAAAAAAAATTAGTTAAATAAATATGAAAACTCCTATCACGCACCGGAACAAGCGTTTTGCCGCCAATTGAAACAAACCAAATTTTTCCCTCTCTCCATCTTCAAAAAAAGCAAACACTGAAATATCTAAAGTGTAATGTAGGCACAGAAATAGAAAAAGAAAAATTATATGGTTCAACCTCCCTTCTGCAAACTGTCAAATATTAATATCGGACAGTATTTTTTAAAGTTAATAAATAAACTTTTCCCCCAAAACAACCCTTTAAGTAAGATTTTCAATAGAAAAACGATTAAAATTAGCTATTCCTGCATCAATAAGATGTACAAAATTATCAACTCTTATAATAACTATATTTTAAGTAAGTATTCTGAGATAAACAACAAACATGGTATGGAACCCTCCTGTAATTGTAGAGATAAATAAAGTTCTTCAGATGAGAACAAATGCAGATCTACTATGATTATATATCAAGCAATCATTTCCCCCAAAGAAAATATGTTAAATTATAATGTTTACATTGGAATTTCCGCGGGGGAATGGAAACAGAAATTCTATACCCATAGACACTATTTTACCAACCCTAAATTAAAACACCAGGCAGCTCTTTCAAAAAAAAAAAAAAAAAAAATTGGGAATTGAAGGAGAAAAGTTTGAATCCACAGAAAAACTGGAAAATTATAGTTTACGCTCATACTCCTAATAGACTTAGAGATTTGTGCAACTTGTGTTGAGAAGAAAAAATAAAATAATAAAATACAGTAATCAAAGCATGCTATTAGATCAAAGAAATGAATTAGTTTGAAATGTCGACATAAAAACAAATTTAAACTTCTTTAATATAGATTTTACTATATGACTTTTTAATTCTCTAATTCTTCAAATATCGAATGTATAACTATTTCTAATTTCTGTATTTCCATTTTTTACCATATTAATTATATCTTATAATTGTCCCCTCTTCTAAGAACTCTCTTTCCTTTTATCACTTTATCTATATATATATTTAAAGTTTTTTTAGTTTTTTTTTAAATATAATTTTGTATGTTTTTTTTAATATAACTTGATTTGACTTAAAAGTTAGAAATATATAATTTATTTTATTTTATTATACATTTATTTTTAAATATATTTTTATTCTTTAATAAAATTTTTAAAAAAATACATTCTTACTTAAATTTAATATAAATTATCTAAATATGATTTATTTCTAGTATCTGTCTATATTTCTGAGATGAGGTATTATGTACCCTATTTACATTATTCGAACTATTGTCCTCATCTTTGTCGCCATATTTACTACAACGTTTCCGCCTTATTCAGGTGGTTGGAATGTCGAACTGAGGTAGACTGTTCTAGTTCCACGTGCCATGTTTCCTTCTCCACGGAGTATTGAACTGACACTCTTTGTTTCCTGTCCCTGGATCTAACACCTTTATCCACTGTGCCATGTGTCCTGGAGAATATCTGTGTATGAATTTCTGGGTATTATAAACCTAATGTCTTCAGCAACTATTTTTCCAGTGCTCATATTAGAATTTTTTTCTGTTATCATTGCCTGTTTTTACTAGAGCTCATATTGCAATTTTTGTTGTTATTATCACTTTTCACTGGCACTCCTTATTACTGGTTCCCATATTGTATTCATTTCTATGCTTGGTCGGTTCAGGAGATTTTTGTGGCCTAGCATATGTGCTGATTCCTTAAGTTTACGAATTTTCCAATGATGTTCTTTGTCTATGATCTGAACCTGATCCTTTTTCTCTCCATATGTGGTCAGCCACGCCTGATTTTTCCACTCCCCCCTCGTGTTACAGCTTTCTGGTGTTCTTGAAACCATACCTGAAAGAGGCCCGTCTCCCCTGTATATTTCTTTCGGCAGCTGCACGGGATAGGGTACACACAGTTTTCAGTTATGTTCTCCTCTATGGGGGGGGGTCTTACTCGGGAGAGATATCTGCGACTTATTTTTAATCTTTTAAATTTTATTTCTAATTATTTTGGACTATTTTTTTAAAAATAATAACTAAAATACTAAGGAACTTTGGACTATTTACCTAACCAGTTCCTTCCTATTTTCTATATATTTTCACACACACACATATATATATATATATATATACAATTTTTTATAAACCTGCCTTTTTGGCTCTCTTTTAGTTTCAAATTAACACCTCATTCTTCATATAGCCACAATTTAATGTCATAAGGTTAAGGTTAGAAAACCTCTTCCACCTTCCCCTGACCACTATCTCGTGCCTTTCGTCTGACTGAAACATTGAAATGGATAAATTGTGTATCAATTTTTTGACGGCTGCTAAAAAAAATACTGCTATCAACAAGCACTATTGTTCCACTCCGTCACCTATTTTTTTATGTATATTTTTCTTCTCAAACAAATGGAAAAAAGGAAGTGACGTTTCACATACGGCTTGCCTACAAGCAGGATTTTTCATAACCATTTTCAATTCTCACCCATCGAAGTGCAGTTGAAATGCACTGAAACCAAGTTGCATCTTTGTAGTGAGTAAAATACGACGGCAATGTACTGCGGTTAAGTTTTTATATAATTTTTCTTTTGTTCTTATAATTTTCTGAACATAAATTATTTAGACATTGTCCGAATGTTCTGTATGTCCGCGCGCTTTCGGCTATACTTTGTGTGTCTTTGCATTTATTATTTTCTTATAATATAAAATTATTTGTTTTTAAATGTCATGTCCCTTCAGGACGTTGGGTCATAGCACTCCATAGATTCCCTTTTTTTTCTTTATTATATGAGAATTGCCACTACATTTTGGGAAAGAGAGAGGAATGGTTTCCGTAATTTTCAAATCGGAGTAATTCTTCTCCTAGACTGGATGCCACCCAAGGATTCACTACTATTTAAATTCCAACCTATGACGGGGCCGTTAATATCTCTAAAAATAATAATAAATGGTTATTCATTTGTCGATTTACCATAGAAATGGTCACGTTCTTTATGATTTTCAATTTATAGTATTCGTTCATTTAGACATATTGCCACCAAAGGCTAGAGTTTAGTTTATCCTGCTAAAACCCATAACTGGGGAACTTAACAGATTTTAGGCCGGAATTTTAACTCGGCTTGCCGGTCCCAATTACAACGTCAATATCTGTTACACTATTGGAAATTATAACTCGATTGAAATACTTTCAAAGTATTTCATTACGTAAAAATGAAGTTTATAAGGTTTAATTTTTATGCCGCAATATGGCAGTATCAAATTGTCTAATAACTCAATATGAATTGGTAAAAATAAACAGAAAATTCTCATGCATTAGAAATGAACAAAATGGTGTCCAAGGGAAATAACTCTTCCATACACTAACGGAAATAAAACGATATTTTTGTTTCTAATTTAAATAAATCTTAATTACATCATTATGTCAATTAAGTTCAATTTTTATTATGAAGATATTAAAAAATTATGTTTATTATTTTATCTTTCTATATTTCAATAAAAACTGGTAAATATGAAGAAAAGGTTATCTCCCTTACATTGTAAGGCGTACAAAAGTCTTCTTCTTCTTCTTCTTCTTCTTCTTCTTCTTCTTCTTCTTCTTCTTCTTCTTCTAATACTGCTACTACTACTATTACTACTACTATTAATGATGATGATGATGATGATAATAATAATAATAATAATGATAACAAACAAGAAAATATCCAAATACAAGGACCTGGATATCGAGATTAACAGGATGCGTGGAATGAAGACTGAAACTGTACGAATAGTAATCCTAGCTGTGGGCCTCATGAAAAAAGGGATGGACAATTTTACTAACAGTGTCCCAGGAAACATCAATATAAAAGTTGCCAAGAAGATCACCCAACTAGGAAAATCATACTAAGAAAAGTGCTATCAATTAAATGTCAATTCTCCTATAGGGACAAAGGACTATAATTTGGACCCGGCACTACAGGATACAAAGTAGGAAACATTACACAAATAATAATAATAATAATAATAATAATAATAATAATAAAGCCATTTCTGACCTTAGGTCTCTGGAAGGAAATGTGTATACAACAGAAATCAAACGAAATAATAATAATAATAATAATAATAATAATAATAAACTGCTCAGTGGAAAATGCCATGAAGCCATTTCTAACCTTAGATCTCTGGTTGGTACCCGAAAAGAAATGAGTATGCACTAGAAATCAAAGTAAATAATAATAATAATAATAATAATAACCAACAAATTCAGAATGGAATTTCAAGTGGTTGAAGAACCTCAAAAGATGGCAAAAATAAATGCAATTTACCAAATATATAAATGATGGCAAGATAAACCTGTTCATGATCAATACTCTGCAGGTAATAAATAAGCTGATGTAGACAAACTCTGTACCTATCAGTGGTTACGTAGTGCGGGATTAAAAGCTGAACTTGAAGGTTTTATTCTTTCTGCACACGACCAATTCTTGCTAATTAGAAATTACCAAGCACACATACTGGAAAAAAGTGTTGATCCCAAATACAGATTCGACGATTAATATCCAGAAAGAATTGACGAGATCTTGTATCAAGTTGCACAGTGTCAGCATTCAATGAATATAAAACTCGGCATGTCAATATCTGGAAAATCTGAAAGAAATTGGTATGAAGACCAGTCAGACCCAATTACAGACATAGTAGCTGGATCCATTTTATGAATTTTTTACAATACACACAGGCAGAATAATCAAAGCTAATCGCCCAGACATATTTTGATCAAAGACCATAAAAACAGAATGTGCTTTCTTATTGATATGGTAGTTCCTGTAGACTGTTGTGTATCTTTGAATCATTGAAGATCTTCAAAAAATATTCTTGAAGTGGATCTTGAAGTGGGAATTTAAAAAATGTGGCAGATGAAGACATTAAGAATTCCAGTTGTGCTTGATACCCTGAGTTTGATTGAAAAAGATTCTAACAGAGTCATTGAATGAATTCCTGAAAGCTCATGTCTTAAGGAAATAAAAAAAAAATGATTCTCACCTCATACCTTACAAAGGACTTTATCTATGTAAAATGTGTATGCGTTTGTAATTTTGATTTTTTTTAAACAAATGTACAATGGAAAATATCATGTTGTCATTTCTGGTTGGGACGAGGAGAGAAATGATTTTACAACAGAAATCAAAGGAAATAATAATAATAATAATAATAATAATAATAATAATAATAATAATAATAATTTGTGTTCGCGTTTCAATATATAAGCTTTTTCTTTTTTTGAAAAATTGTCTGTTTGACTTCATTTTCCTATTAATATTAATTTTTTTTAATATCCTTATTTTTTTATTTTTATTTTTTCATACTTCCAGCGTAACTGAAATGCGCTTTTTATCTGAGCATAGCATATCTTTGTCAACAAAAAGTTTCGCACAGTGAGGAATCAGACAGAGATCGGATTTTTACTAATAATAACATCTACATCAGGATTAATCCCAGCCACAAGGACAACCGTTGGTGAGTCTTCCCCGTTTCTCTGTTTATTTCTCGCACCGTTGATGAAGGACACAGGCGTGTCCGAAAATTCTGAGCTTAAAACCTTAATTCCCGTGCTTCATATGTCTTATGGTTAATAATTAATATTTAATAAATGTTTTTTTCATACTGATCACTTGGCACCCTTTCGTTTCCCCCTGTTTTATTAAACAACCTATCTATTTTACACACACACACACACACACACACACACACACACACACACACACACACACACACACACACATTGTTAAGGATAGTGTTATATATCGTACCTATGAACACTAATGTCTATGTCCCAATTCTCATAAATACGCCGAACACTATTGTAAGTGGGGGCAATATGCTGCCTAAGTAGTCCACCATCAGCAGTGGTTTACCTACTTCACGCCGCTGGCGAGTATTGTATCGTGTTGATGTTATTAAGATTATGATTTCATTTCCAACCTCCGTTTTGGCTATTTCTCATTCAGTAATCCTTTCTAGGTTACAACAGATAATATTGGCTGATTACCTATTTTTTTTTCTCGTGAACCCCCCCCCCATGTATTTCCATCTGCCCTTTCATCTGATGGTAGTGATCATTGCGACTTATCCTAAGTCAAAACTTAGTATGGTCAATTTGTTTATTTTTTTTAACGAGAAGGAAAACCCTGAAGAACAACCCACAACTCAAGGTGTTAATCGTGCCGAAGAGTGAATGGCTTCAACAATCCCCTACAGGCTTTGGAACCCTGTCTGTAGAAGACCGTTACCCAATGTGCCAGGCAACTTTGGGTGGAACAATATGAGAACTCAAAGAAAAACCAAAATGTCCAGTATAGCCCTTCCATTGGATAAACAGGGAGTCCGGTCCTCAGGAGGGAACCTATCTATGGTCGAAAAATCTATCATAGGAAGAAATTCCTACACAAATAATGAATCTTCAGGTCACCACAACCAGGATAATCCCTACGATGGCTTCGCAAATTCTCTAACTAGATCCACAACCATTTATCTTAAGAAAGAAAAGGTAAAATGGTCACGTAAAGAGAACAAATTCGTTATGACTGCAGAAACTTCAGAAAAGCAACACTCGCCAAACATATGGCATTTGGAGAGAAAAGGTTGGAAAAGCAATTAGAAAGTACATTGACGAAAATAAACTCGCCAATGTAAGAAGGTACATCATGAGAAATAATCGATTGACAGATGCTGAAATTAAAGAAATAAAAAGAACTGTAACCAGAATTGGTGAATCAAAAGAACATGAAAGGGAACCAGAAATGGACATAAAAAGAACTAAAATCGCATAAATCACAAATCATAATGAAGAAATCGAGATACTCATCAATCACTATGAAGATAATGTTGAATGTTTAGAAGAGTTGAAAAGGCATGACCTTAGTCGCCCGCAAACTTACAATAAAACGAGTCCAAATCCCACTGAACCGAATTATTTTATTGAAAACAAGAATAGTATACAAGAAGCCAAGGAAGAAATCATGTGACATATAAGTCAGACACAAAATATGGAAATGGAGGAACGAGAACTTTCAAAATTACAACCAACAAAGCATAATCTCAAAACTATTAAATTCTACAATGCAGCACTCAATTCTGGATGAAGTAGACCCATATATAAGTCTCAACAAAACAATATAATCCTCAACAATAGCAGCATCTCAAAAATTAAGCATCAAATTAAAAAATAGCAATCTCAGAGACATGAAGATACACATTGGAAAAGAAAATAGAGAAAGAAATTGAACAAATTAGAAGTGTACTCAATGAACTGTCAAGAGAAATAAATGTAAGGATTAGAAAAGGCAGAAAAGTCAAAAGAAAATACAAAATTAGGAATAAAAATAAAATCCTATCAGCTAAAGAAAAAATGATGCAAACAATACAACTGAAGGATCAAAGAATCAGATTCTATGAAAACGAAAATTCTACAGATAGAACAAGATCTTTCAAACAGATGCGAAGAAATTTTACAGATAAATAGGCAAACAAAAAAATTGAAGTCCCCCCACCCCCACCACCAATGGAAGAGTTTTTCAGTTCCGGGAAAAAATATGGGCTTGATCTAATGAACATGACAAAGAATAAGATTGGATTACACTTGAGGTAGAAATGATGAAAAATGACCAGAACAAACATGGGCGGGAATCACAGAAGAGGGTGTTGAATGTCCATTAAGAAAAAAAGCACACAACTGGAAATCTCTAGGAATAGATAAATGTCATAACTTTTGGGTCTATTATCTAAAAACAGCACACAAATAACTAGTCAAAGGAACTTCAAGAAATGGTCAATGATCCTAGTAAAATTCCGGCATGGGTAACCAAAGGAATTACCTTCCTTCTACCCAAGAATGGTGACACAAATATCCTTAAAAACTACAGACCAATTACATGTCTTCTCACTACTTACAAACTGTTGACATCTATTCTGACCAAACCAAAATATTGCTTCTTAGAAAAAAAATGACATACTACCTAAAAAAAAAAAAAAAAAAAAAGGGGGGGGGGCAAAAAGCTCTTATAGATGTAAAGACCAATTACATATAAATAGGATGATCTTGGAAAACTGCTTCAATACAAAGAAAAATCTCAATACTGCCTGGATAGATTACCATAAGGCATTCGATAGTGTACCCCATTCCTGGATCTTAACGACATTAAATATATACAAGGGATCACCCGTCGTCATCAATTTCAATAAACAAGGTATGTCGATATAGAAAACAATATTTCAACTCAATTATGTAAATTGAGCCTATAAGTTTGGCGAAATAAACATCAACAGAGGAATATTTCAAGGGAATTCTTTGTTTCTCTTACTATTTTGTATATCCCTAATATTATTAACTAGCGAACCTAACAGGACGGGATATGGCTATAAGATTCCTGAAAAGAAAATAAGCTCTCTATTTTATATGGATGGCTTAAAGTCGTATGTTAGGAATGACAGTGAGCTGGAAGGTTTCCTGAAAACAGTAAATTGTTTCAGTGATGGCACTAAGAATCGAATTTGGTTTGGATATATGTGGTAAAGACACAATTTTATGAGGATCGCTACAACAAACCTCCTCAATTACTTAGACCCTGCGGTAACAATCAAAGATTTAGAGCAAGGAGAAGCTTATAAGTATCTCGGTGTAAATGAGGGTGAAGAAATTCATCATAAAAAAATGAAAGAAATAGTGCGAAAAGAGTACTATAGAAGGGTGAGACTGATTTTAAGAACTGAAGTGAATTCTCAGAACAGAATTATGGCCATTAATAGCCTTGCCATCCCAGTGGTTCAATATAGTTTCAGCATCTTGAACTGGACTTTAAATGATATTAGACGAATGAATTCTAAGACAAGAAAGCTTCTTTCTAAACATAACATGCATCATCCAAAGGCGGATGTAGACCATCTATACATAACCCCGTAAAGAAGATGGAAAAGGTCTTATTCAGCTACAATTGTCATGCAAGACAAAAACTATTGGCTTACTAGCATGCATGGAAACAACAAAGAACTGGTTGATACAATTAATTAAACAATACGAAAACAAAGAAAAAATTTTCAATTATGAAAGAAGGTTGTAAATATAAACGTGATTCACATTTAATATATTCTGTAGAAAAAAACAAAACCCAAGAAGCAACTGTTGCAGTAAAAATTATGAAAAAAAGACAGTCAAAGATAAAGCTCTTGAACAGATGAAGCAAGACAAACCTTTGCATAGCCAATATCCAGAACGAGGCTAATAAAGCCGATGTTGATAAAGTTAACACTCATCGATGGTTACGAATATCTGGATTAAAGGCTGAAATCGAAGACTTTATTCTTTTCACTAGAAACTTTCAGGCAAATATCATACATAATAGTGTAGATACGAAATGCAGGTTCTGTAACAAATATCAGGAAACCATAGACCATCTAATCTCAAGATATTTTGGGCCAAATGAATATAAAAACCGTCACGATAGAGGAGGGCAATACTTACACTGGACAATGTGCAAATACTTTGGAAAAGATATTAATAAACACTGATATGAACATCACCCAGCACCAGTTACAGAAATAGAAGACATCCCAATTCTATGGGATTACACCATCTTTACAGGCAGCAAGATTGAAGCATATAGGCCGGACATAATTGTCAAATACCGAAAAGAAAGAACGTGCCTTCTTATTGATATAGGAAGGAATTTGAAAAATTATCGAATTATAAAAGACCTGGAAATCGAAATAGAAAAAAAAAATGTGGAAATTGAAAACAAGAATAGTACCAATCATAGTAGGTGCGCTTGGAATGATGAAAAAGGAACACAATAGCACATTGAAAAAATGCCTGGAAATCACAGCTTAAGAGAATTACAAAAGATTCTTTTAATAAGTACAGCCCACTCATTAAGAAGAACTTTGTCCATGTAGCGCTAGTGATGTTATTGGAATTAGAAAAACAAATCTGTGACCGTAAAAACACACCACTACCTGCCGTAGATCTTCCTGCAGACCTGAAATGTAGTGTGACCATAGCAGAAATCGAAATATAATAATAATAATAATAATAATAATAGTATTTTTGAATGTAAAATCATCATCATCATCATCATCGTCATCGTCATCGTCATCATCGTCGTCATCATCATCATCATCATTAGTCTTTCGAAATCTGAGGAAGATGAATAAAAATCTAAATTTAAATATTTTATATTAAGTAAAATCTTCCAATTATTATAAGTTGTAAATAATAAACGTTTTAATTTTTATAAACAATGCATAATTATGGCTTTTAAAACAATGAACAATTATTTATAAAATGAATGAGTAAAAACTTTAAACATTATATTTTATTGTTAATTATTAGTCAAAAATTATTTTAAAACATTTGAAAATGTTATAAATTTAAAATTATTCTTAAATATTTAAGCAAAATTATGTATTTGTATTTACTCGGTTTGATAAAATTTATATTCAGAATTAAAAAAATCATTTTATGAATTATTGTTTTTTGTCTCAACGTCTAGAAAGATCAATGAAAATTTCCTATTTTCCTATTTTAATATTCTGATTGATCTGATGTTAATGATTGAATAACCTCATGGTGAGTTCTACAACAATAAAATATCCATAAGAATTCCCCCTATCGCATTGTTGAATATTTAAGCTTAACAACTTGAACAAAATATTGCAATAACAATCATAAATATGAATGCTGGTCATTATTTTCGGTGGGTACAAATAAAAAGATTTGAAAATTGACAACTTTTTTCATTTCATTAAGACAGCCGTTATTTTCCCTTCTTTCTTTCTTTCTATTTTATTTCTTTAATTTTGTCACTGAAACCAAATAGTGTCTTTTCCCCTCTTTCCATACGATGAAAACAAAATAGTTCATTATTTATTAATTATAGACAGCGCGTAACGGTCGTGTAAACTAACGAAGGGAGGCACACGCACAATTATAAGAGGATATTTATAATCATTATAAGATAAGATTGTAGAGCGTCAGAAAACTGCCATCATTTTTACTCTGCGAGAATTCTCTGAAAAGTTCTTCAGTTGTGAGGAAGGAGTCTTGTTGACACCATGTCTCAAGAAGAGAATTTACATTGACGACTACGTCAATGTGCCAAGGATAATAATAATAATAATAATAATAATAATAATAATAATAATAATAATAATAATAAACATCTGGTGGCACAAATAAAACTTCCCTTGCTGCAATGATGGGGCATAGCAATTAATAACGAAACAGATCATCTCGCATCGACCGCCGAAAGTTTAACCAAGAGTTGTGTCCCCTTAATCGGCGAATCCAGCCTGAAATCGAAAAATATTTTATTGCCTTCTAATGGTATTATTAATCCTCCAAATATTGAGAATGGACACCGCCAGAGGACAGACACAAATGACTACTAACGATTTCTACCCAAATTATTATTATTATTATTATTATTATTATTATTATTATTATTGCAAAAGACGCCAATGAGTTAAAGGGTATCCATAATACTGTAAAATGTTTTATTGATGGCATCCGTATGGATTTCGAATTCGATAAATGTCCAAAATTAACATTCAAGAAAAGGAGAATTACAGAAACACATTCAATTGATCGAGATTTTGTCACAAAATTTAGACAACTGGAAGAAGAAGAAGAAGCTTATAAATATTTAGGTGTCAACGAAGAAAATGGAATACAACAGACCCAAATGAAGAAGAAAGTAAGAAAAGAATAATATAGGCGTGTCCTTCTGGTGTTAAATACAGAGTTGAATTCACAAAACAGAATTATCAACCATAAACACTTAGGATGTCCCTATGGTGCAATACAATTTCAACATCCATAATTGGACCGTAGCTGACATTAAGTGAACGGCTATCAAAACGAGAAAGTTTCTCAATTGCCACCGCAATTTTCATTTCCAAGGTTGATATTGATCGTCTGTATGCGCCCAGATCCGAAGGAGGCAGAGGATTAGTTCAACTAGAACTGTCTTATAAAACCACAACGCTTGGTTTTCAAATATACCTGGAAACTACTGGATGATGATCTGTATTAAAGAACATGAAAGAAATAAGAAAATTTATTCAGTAATAAAGGAAACCAAGAAATTCAAAAGGGAATTTCAAGTGGGTGAAGAAGCAAAAATAAACCATAGAACACCTACTGCAGCGTCAAAGAACCTAAAGTAAAAGCAAATTCAATGTGCCAAATGCAGAAAAGATGGCAAGATAAGTCTGTTCATGATCAATACTCTGCCCGTACCAAACAAGCTGATGGAGACAAACCCCGTATCTATCAGTTGTTGCGTAGTGCAGAGTTAAAAGCTGAGAGTTTTATTTTTGCTGCACAGGACTAATGCTTGCTAACTAGAAATTACCAAGCACATATACAGAAAATTGTGTTAACCCAAAATGCAGGTTCTGTGATAAATATCCTCAAACAATTAACCATCTTGTATCAGGTTGCAAGGTGTTAGTACTCACTAAATATAAAACACGGCATGACAGATTCGGTCAATATCTGCGCTGGAAAACCTGCACCATTTACAGGAAGGGAACTGCAAGAAACTGGTGTGAACATCACCCAGACCCGATTACAGAGATAGGACCTGTAACAATATAATGGGATTTTATAATACATACAGACAGAACAAACAAAGCTAATCGCCCAGGAATTGTGATCAAAGACCACAAAATCAGAATCTGCTTTCTTATTGATATGGCAGTCCCTGCAGATTGTAATGTATCTTTGAAGATCTTCAAAAAGTTATCAAAATGCAAGGATCTTGAAGTGGAAATCACAAAATTGTGGCACATGAGGACATCATTAATTTCATTTGTGGTTGGGGTTTTCGGATTGATTGACAAAGGTTCCGATAAACTCATTGAAGAGATTCCTGGTAGCTCGATCCTTAATGAAATACAAAATATTGTACTCACAATACAGTTCACACATTTCAAAGAGCTTTATCTATGTAAAATATGTGTGATCTAAGGGTTTTGGAATTTTTAAAATAAAAATCATCATTGGAAAATGTGATGAAGCCATTTCTGACCTTAGGACTCTGTTTGGGAAATGTGTATACAACAGAAAGAATAATAATAACTTGGAAAAATGAATATACCCACCGACATAACAAGTAGCGAGATATGTGCACTGGAAGATATGCAAGAGGCACAAACTCGTAACCAGTGGGAGATGGTATGACCACCAACCAGACACAGATACACAAAGTAACGATGTAACTATCCTCTGGGTCATATCAGTTCAAACTGACAGGGAAACAAAAGCCAACAGAGCGGATATTATCATAAAAGACAAGAAATTCAGGAAATGTATGCTTATTGACATAGCAGTACCATCTGAGAAAACCCCCTCCATGAAAATTGTCCAAATACCAGGACCTGGAGATCGAGATTAACATGATGTGTGGAATGAAGACCGAGTCTGGGCCTAGTGAGAAAAGGAATGGACAATTTTACTAACAGTGTTCCAGGTAACATCAACAATGAAGTTGGCCAGAAAATCACCCTACTAGGAACATCCCATATACTAAAAAAAGTGTTATCAATTAAATGACAATTCATCTATAGGGCCTAAGGACCCTAGTTTGGACCCGGCTCTACAGGATACAAAGCAGGAAACATAACATACACAAATACTACTACTACTATTAATAATAATAAAACGGTTGACCACATAGTATCAGGGTGCTCAGTTCTTGCTGAGGTAGAATACATTATTAAACATAAGAGGCTAGGATAATATATTCATTTACATGTTTTTCGAACTATTGAACTATTGGAGTGACAGATCCATGCTATCCCCCCCCCCTGAATCATGTCCCAAATGGTTGATGGAGTGATTATACTGTGGGATTTCCCAAATCACAGAGACAAGAGAATTGGTACAAATAGAACAATAGTCATAAAAGATTTCAAAAACAGAACTTTTCTCAACCAACTGATGTTGTTTTCCCACAGGGTTCCAATGTTTCTAAAAAAAGAATTTCAGAAACAGTCACATTATAAAGACCTGCAAATCGAAGTAACAAAAATGTAGAAATATAAAACTCCAGTTTTCCTTGTTTTGATAAGAATGCATTGGGTATGATAAAGAAGAGAAGCGAAGATCATGCTAGTAAAATTCCTTGACACATCGGTATTTCAGAACTAGGAAAATGGCTTTGTATGTAACTGCATACCAACAAGAGTAGGATTTGGTAATTAGACACTTACAATTAATCTCTGACAAGATGATACCACACATAATAATAATAATAATAATAATAATAATAATAATAATAATTTATGAACATCAGCCAAAGGTAGCGGTAGAAAATGACAGTCACAAGATATTATGGGATTTCTCAGTCCAGACATATCATGTCATTGAAGCAGGAACATCCGACCTTATTCTTATAAATGAGGAGAGTAGCAAGTGTCAAGTTATTGGCTTTGCTGTTCCACATCATACAAGGGGGGGAGAAAATCGGATCCCCCTCGACCCCCCTCCACTAATTCTCTATACAAGACTATGGTAGTCCGGGAAAGGTGCTTGGACCGAGGAATGAACCTGAAGTTCGATGTGCACTCGAGGAGGAAATCCTCCAGATCCCAAGGCCTACGATTTCACTCAGCCCTAGAAACAGGAGGAGTGATGTTAAGGCGATGGAATGCAGTCCTCGTACTCCCTTTCAAGATCTGATCTTCTGTCAACGAGTGGCGTAGGAAAGCCAACCTCGAGGCGTGTCGGTGTCTCGACAAGTGTAGCATTACCAGACCACCACTCCCCATAACAGGGACGTTGTGCACAGGGTAACACACAGGTACCGATGGTGACACTATCAAGTGCCAAATTGATCAGCACTCTCTAGGATCGTGAGGATCAGATGCAGTTTGCTTTGAATTGTTCGGCCCTTCACAGATCAGTTCTGCTCGGTTCAGAATATCGACAACTGACTACAAACGCTCCTACAGGATCTTGTTCATAATCTTAAACTCTGTGTTTAGCCGAGTTATGGGCCTGCAATTATCTAAATCCCACCTAACACCCTTGTCTTTTTCAACAGTATGTTCACACCCCTGGGGGTTCGGTCAGGGACGGACCCCTGGAGAAACAGTTGTTGAACACGCCATGGTCAAAATTGGAACCAAGATGGGCGACATTATCAAGTACAATTCATAGGGTAAACCATCAAGTCCCGGATTCTCTTCAATGCCGCGTAAACATCGCCCTCCGTGATCTCACCCTCGCAGCTAACCGAAAGTCAGATAAATAGCTGCGAAACTCTTCGTCGGAGAAACCAAGCTCCCAGGTAAACCGGCTCTCGAAATGCCGCTGAAAAGTCTCGTACATGCCATCGGCCGACCTCAGAGTGCAACCCTCCGGGGTATCGACCTCCGGAATGTAACAATCGGAACCTCGACGGATCTCTTCCGTGCGCAGTTCTGCGTCCATATTCACGGTTTCGCCAGATATCTTGTTTAACATGCCTAATAACCACACCCTGGTAGCGTTCGCTAGCCGCGCACCGCAGGGGGTCCCTAGTTATGTCTATTTCTAGGGACATCTCCACCCAGCTAACACTCGAGAAAGCCTATCCTTAAGAGCCTTCACCTAGTTAGCCTTATCTATTGCTATATTCGGTGATAAAGTACCTAATCCTATCCTTAAGCCTCTCCCACCACTTATTCCCAATAACCGCCCCACTAGTTCTCGCTGCACTACTCTAATCTGCTTTTGTCGGAAGTACCACCTCTCCAGCAAAGACAGATTGAACTTCCAGTATCAGTCATTATAGGCCGAGAAGATAACGCCACCCGTGCACAGACAAGTTATAAGTGTTTATACAAACGTTGGTTGTCTTGTAATGAAAAAGAAAAAGAAAAAAAAAGACCGTCCTGGTAATGAACACATCAAAACGGATGAAACGTCGCCTGCGTGGAGGAATGCAACTAAAACGTGTTTAATATGGTGGTGATCTTGTTCATTTTCTGTTAGTTGATTAGTTACTAAGAGGAGATAATCAAACAGCTTAGTATAAATCTTATGGAAATCTCTTGTCTTTCTGTTCATTTCCCCGGGCGGGGAAGTTAATCATTTGCTTACGTAACCCTTACCTCATGCGTTTTAAGGGTCGGTAGATGCTGGATATTTTGCAGAATGTGCGCCTTAAGATGTTTGTCAAAACTACAGTCATTTGTAATAAAATGTTCTGCAAATTCTGTTGATGTCACTTTGTTATTATTATTATTATTAATAATAATAATAATGATGATATCAGCGCGATTACTCGGTTGTTGTTCATATCTAAATCGCAGTGATTGTTGTTGGTGTTAAATTCTTTTGAAAAGAACAAAAGCAACAGAGAGAAAAAGTTTAAATGGTAAAACCACGTGGGCGGCGATTATCTTTCGTCGCGATCAATTAACAAGATGGCGTGCCGGTTTATTTTGTCAACTCACTTTACAGAAGAGCGCTCTTTGACCCTCATGATGAAGGCGAGGAGCCAACCCCTCCCCGACATATGAAACACAATTTTAGTCTTGCTCCCAGGGTGGACGTCACGAGTGACCCTATCCCGAAGTAATCTGATTCAGGTGAACTCTTATTTTTTTTCTTTTTTACTTTATCAACTTTTTCTTCGGTTTCTTGAGACGGAAAACATATCTGCGTTCCTTTCTGCGTTTAAACTTTCACAGGATCTCTGTTTTCTGTTCAAAAGAGGCGCAGTTGTTCTTTGCATAGGACACAGCTCATCTGGTAAACGTGTCATATGTTGAATCAGTTTCCTTTTCGTTCATCAGAGCCGTTAAAGAAATAATTTCGCCCGAGTTAAAGCTAAGAGCATTGAAACCATTTACCTTCTTGGGGGTACAGAATTTAAGAAACGCTATAAAAGACATTTATTAAAAAGAGAAAAAGGGACAGGGAAAAAATAGAATCATTAGCTTTAATTGAAAGCTAAAGGAATTAAAATTTATTATTTCTAGTCAGCAAAATGCTCTGTGGTGTATTTAAAACACAAATTATGTTGGTCATAATCGATTTTTTCAGTAAAATCGATAAAAATCGGCCATTTTGACAGATATGTAAAAAAAAGTTAATTCTCGGTTTTAATTCTTGCAAAAATAAAATATTTCTGAAATGTTATTTGAGGAAAATAAGCATATATAAAGTTAAATTAATCTCATTTGGAATAAATATTACTTATAGCATAAAATGTTGTATACAAACATTTCTGAACCACGTGTTCCTAGTTAAGTGTCGTGAAGCAGACGATAAAGTTTATAAGTGGGAGGTGGGTAAACCTTATAACACGCGAACTTTTAATGATAGATTTATCGATTTATACATCCATACTTCAGAAATTCTGCACGTATATGCACATACAAAAACAAATCGAATTTTAAAAAAATATTCAAAATTTAATATCAGCTTGAGATTTTTCTTGTTAAAAAGATGAATAATTTTAATACATTCATCATTATTGATAAAAAATTATATTCTGTTTTTCTAGACTTAGCATGTGTAAAACAAATTCATGGATTTCGACAAAAAAAAGACAACCTCAGAATGATGTGAAAATTTGTGAAGATTTTTCATCCTTTAATAATCAGTTGTGCTTAGTTTAATTTGTAACGGATATAAATGGAGGTTGAACAAAAGAAAATGTTGGTAAGATAGCAAAAGTCACAATGCACTGTCCCGGGCCCTCAATCAGGCTGATTGACGTAATTCTTCCGATATTTTGCAACACCGATGAAAGACCTCGATTTAAGAAAAAAAAAAAAAAAAGTCAGAGTTTCGATATTCGACAGTACATCGGTCTTTAAGTTATATTTCAAAATTGCATACAAATATAAAAATATACAAAACTTTGCAGAAATGTCGCTTGTTTTGAAAAAAAAAAAACGATTGTACTCGTAATCAATGAGACAAAGCAAATGAAACAGTGGTAGCGTTAATGGAGTGTAACTAAAACGTGAGTAACATGATGGGGGTTGTGCTCATCGAGAAATCAAACAATTTAGTATAAATCTTAAGGAATCCTCCTGTCATTTTCCCCCGGGTTGGGACATTAGTAATTTGCATATGTAATTATCTTCGTGCTTTTTAAGGTTTATTATTATTATTATTATTGTTATTATCATTTTTATTTGTGTATGTCATGTTTCCTGCTTTGCATTCTGTAGAGCCGGGTCCAATCTATGGTCCTTAGGCTCTATAGGAGAATTGTCATTTAATTGATAGCACTTAGTATATGGGATGTTCTTAGTAAAGCGATCTTTTGGGCAACTTGTAAATTGATGTTACCCGGGTCACTGTTAGTAAAATTGTCCATTCTTTTTCTTACAAGGGCCAGTCTCAGTTTTCATTTCCCACATCCTGTTAATCTCGATCTCCAGGTCCTTGTATTTGGACAATTTCTCGATAATTTTCATGGAGGTGTTTCTCTCAGATGGAACTGCTATATCAATAAGCATACGCTTTTTGAATTTCTTGTCTTTTATGATATTATTAGGTCTGTTGGCTTTTATTTTCCTGTCAGTTTGAATTGGCATATCCCAGGGGATAGTTAAATCGTTATTTTGGGTAATTGTGTCTGGTTGGTGCTCATATCATCTCTCAGTGGTTTCGATTTTGTGCTTCTTGTATATCTTCCAGTGCACATATGTCGCTACTTTATTATGTCTGTGGGTATATTCATTTTTCCTAGTTCTGGACATCCTGAGATAATATGGTCAACAGTTTCATCATATTTTCCGCACGTCCTGCATTTCGGGTTAGTTCCATCCTTGATTATGTGACAGTGATAGGATCTGGTTGTGAGGCTTTGGTCCTGAGCTGCAATAATTAGGCCTTCTATTATTTCAGCTTTCAAACCGGTGCTCCTCTGCCACTGAAGTGTTTTCTGTTGGTCAACATCTGCTTCTTTCGTTCTTTTTAGATATTTGCTATGCAATGCCTTGTCCTCCCAGTTTTTTTGTAATTTCATTTTGCCAAGTTGTTTTGCTTTCTGTTTTACTCGTTTGGCGCAGATGGTATTTGCTACGTTTTTTTGTTGCTCGGGTTTCACGTATATTAACCTGTTTTTTGAAAGGTGCAGCTTCATTTTTGATGGAGTGGATTTGGTGTTTTACTATTTGTAGGAGAAGGTCATTGATTTTTATGAGGTATGCTTTCAATACAGTTGTTGTAGTTTTTAGAGTTAGTTCAAGATGGATTAGACCTCGGGTTCCTACGTACAGCCTATCAACATTTAATTTCGGGTGATGCATCTTCATTTGGGTAAGCATTTTTCTGATCTTGGCGTCCAATCTTTTAATATCATTCAACTTCCATTTAATAATGTTGAAGCTGTATGTTACTAGCAGGTATAGCTAAGGTGTTGATAGCTTTCACTTTATTGGCCTCATTATGTTCTCTTTCTAATATCAAACGCATTCTCCTATAATATTCTTTTCGGATTTTTTTCTTCATAATTGAATGTTGTATTCTGTCTCCGTTATTCATTCTTAAGTGTTTGTATGTATCATCTTGGTCTAGATCCTTAATTTTGTTGTTGATATGAAAGGATTAAATCTGTAATTTTCGTTAGTTTACCGCCTTTGAAGGTAGCTTTGGCCTATTTGTCGATTCCGAACTCTATCCTAATGTCTTCGCTGAAGGCTTTGACAATGGTGAGTAGGTCTTTTCTGCTGGTTGTCATCCTTGGCAAAAAATCAATATAGAATAGGTGATTCAGTTTGCCATTCTGTGACTTCTATTCGTAGCTACTGTTCCATAGGAAGCTAATTGGTGCTAATGCCAGGCAGAAAAGTAGTAGTGACAATGAATCTCCTTGTAAAATCCCACTTTTGATGTTGATTGTTCACGATGTTAATGACCCGCTTGTATGGTTTAGGTTTAGTGTAGTCGTCCAGTTTTTCATGCTCTCCGTTACGAATTTGGCCCTTGTGGGGCATACTTTGCATATTTTAAGGCCCTTCTCTTTCCACGAGTGTGGTACACTGTCGAACGCTTCTCTGTAGTCGATCCATGCTATCGATGTTTCTTTTCCATGTTTTCACTTCTTCCAATATAGTTTTACTCATTTACATCCCTTCTGTTCTGCTGGGATTATTTTTTTTGTATATCCTCTCGGTTATGATAGAAGTGTGTATCTTGAATATTGGTGGTAGGCAGGTGATGGGTCTATAGTTCATCGGGTTCTGCGTCGCTTCTGTTTTTGGCTGTAGGTATGTTACTCCCCACGTGAGCAATTTGGGCATTTTTCTTGGTTTATGATTATATCATTGCATGCCCGTCCGAGGTCTTGGAGAGTGCTAGATAGATTTTTATTCCAAAATTGGTTATTCGGTTGTTTCCGTAATATTGATTCGTCCATTTTTGGTACTCTATATGTGTGTGTTGTTTTTGTTTTTGTTATTACTTGATCCATGTAGCTCTTTCATTGTGCATTTTACAGTTTTCCGACATCTTACACCAGAACTCCTCGACTTTCTGGATATTGGGGGGGGGTCATTTATTTCTATTTTATTTTTCCCTGTTTTCGATATAGTTTATTGGCATCTCCTTTGAAGATTTTGTTTTGCCAGAATAATCTGTTTCTTTTTTTTCATAACACCTGATTATCTGTGCCTTCGCTTGAATTTGTTGTTTCAGTTTCTCTTTAACTTTTCGTACATCAGTCTTATTCTTTATGTCAAGGCTTCGTTTCAGCCTGTCTCCTTTTGAAGCCTTTGTCTAACTCACTTAGAAGTGACAATTGTCTTTGTATTTTCTTTTTATTTCGGTTTTTATTTTTTCTTTCCAGACTGACATTTTTCTTTTTCGTTTTACTTTGTGTTTTACTTTTTCACCTCATGTTTCTGCGATCCATTCCGCGAAAATAAAATGATTCCTTTCTATTGGGGTTCATCGGTCTTTCCATTTCGTTCCTTAGTTTTATAATTGCTTGGTTAGTAAAGTTGATGGTTTCCTTCACTTGACACTTCTTTCTTTCTTTCTTTCTTTCTTTCTTTCTTTCTTTCTTCTTCTTTTTCTTCTTCTCCTCCTTCTTCTTCTTCTTAACAACTAATTTCATCGTTATAACCATTTTTCTTGTACCATTATTATTGTTACGGAATAATTTCCCACCTCAGGTAAATTAAAGGTGAGAAATGGGGAAATGTGCAAAAAAGTAGATTTCTTTGTATAGACAATGTTTGCCACGCTTCTATCTATCTATCTATCTATCTATCTATCTATCTATCTATCTATCTACTTGCTCATATCTATCTATCTATCTATCTATCTATCTTAATGGCCTTATAAAGCACAATAACATATGTCTGTATGTCTTCTAGTTATATTTAACTCATTAACTGCCAAATTTTTTTAATGCGCATTTTTGGTCCAGACAGGTGTCTTAGGAGTTTATTCTTTATGTTTAATTTCACTAGTTACCATTATCGTTTTTATAGAAACTAGAACATCAAATATATATGTGTAGAAAACATCAAAAAATAATATTGATTAGAAATAATAAAAAAATACTTTTCAAAATAATCATTATTTTTCTACTCGTGAAATGTAAAATTACGACAGAAAGTGTCTTCTTACGGCTAATAATAAAAACTTTAAAGTCTAAGTGTTGTAAAATATACCTCTGCAAATGCAATGTATGTAAGCAATTCAATGTAAATACAAGGAATAACATGTAGTGAGTTTAATTTTAACAGATCCCCAAATGGGGCTCATGGCAGCTAATGGGTTAAATACTGTATTTAATTGTAAAAAATATAAAAGAATACAAGTCTTTGTAGAAATGTCGCTTGTCTCGAGGAAAACTGTTGTAATGGCAATCAACGCGATAAAACGAATGAACCACAGCCAGTGTGAATAGAATGCAACTAAAACGTAAGTAACGTGATGGAGAGCGTCCTCATCCTGAAAGTATCCGTTAGTTGATTAATTAGAAAGAGCAATCATATAGTTAAGTATAAATTTTATGGACCTCTCCCTATCATTTTCTGATTGATAAATTTTCCCCCCAAATCAAAATAAATTACATAAAATTTGCTAATGACAAAAAGCCTGTTCAGCAAAATCATATCAATAAAATAAGTCGTCGATCATCATGACCGGACGTGGTCACTGTGCAGTCTCTACAATGAACATGATGTCACCAGTATATCTTATACTCTTAAGACTGTGTCCACTGACAATAAATCAGGGTAGGACTTCTAACTCTTTTAACTCTTTTCGTAAAGGTTTAATAAATCCGTTGAGAAGGTGTACTCTTTCCTTACGCCATTTTTGTGTCCCTTGCTCAATTCAATTTCTATCCGTTAATAAATCCCGGTAGGACATTTAGTTCTTTTATGAGTGTCTCGTTGTAAGGGTTAAATAAGTCCGGAGAGAAGATGCATCCCTGTCGTACACGATTTTCTCGATATCTTCGAAGGTTAGAAATCCATCATAAAATAGACATAACGTGCAAAGAAGGTCTGAAGAATTCAACACCTCAACAGAAGAAAAACGATCAATAAACTACTGGGAAAGTAGATGACTTAGAGCAACAAAATATAGGAAGTTGTGGAGAATCATGATCGTCCATGTCCCGAGAGGAAATGAGAGAGAGAGAGGGGGGTAAAATAGTGCATCTCCATTAAGATGTTATAGTGCATAACAGTATTGTTAAAAGTTTGACGAAACTGTTGCTACATCAGACCGAAATTTTAATCATTCCACCCCAAGCAAGGCAATAAAGTCACTAAGACTCAAGGGGTTACTGAGTGTGAAAGAATATGAGAAAAAGAAAAACATTATTAAGGAGAGAGAAAAATAAAAGAAGAGGAATTAAGAAGACAGAAGATAACGATTGACATTGCATTTAAATTTTAATCTTTTCTCTCCAAGCAAGGCAATAAAGTCACTAGGACGTAAGGGGTTACTGAGTGTGAAAGAATATGAGAAAAAGAAAAACATTATTAAGAGAGAACAATAAAAGAAGAGGAATTAAGAAGACAGAAGATAGCGATTGACATTGCATTAAATCTTTTGAAGATCATAGTTGAGAGGGAAGCAATAACCCTGGAGACAGTTCCACGAGTGGGAAATGTGAGAGAAAAAAATGTTAACATAGAAATTACGGTTACATCTAGCGGCCATTTCAACTGTAAAATGATGAAACCTTGCCTTATGTGAATACATAAGGCAAAGTCTTGTGTTCACTTTCTGTATATTTTGTTCAAGTATTCTAGTATCTAATTAAAATATATTTTTTTAAGTATTAAAATAGAGACTGACTGCTGTTGATATGTGGCATATAATGCCGAAATTTGAGCGACATTATCTTTAAAAGATGAGCACAGCCTTTCTTCATGTTGCTTTGAAAATCGAGACTGTTGGGTGTGGTGCAATTGGTCAAAGTTTAAGGAAGATGATTTAAGAATTAACACGTTCTATAGAAAAGGTGTGCCGCCTTCTTTCAGGAAGTGAACCCTGTTACGCTTCATCACACGGCATTTCCTTTTCTACCCGACCACAACTTGATTGCTGAGTTTATAGAGTTTATGCGTGTGTGTGTAAAACATAAGGTTATCGCTAATAAAGTCTACATTCCGCGCGGAAGTTTTCAAGGGTGTGCTACGTCATTTATTAATTTTACGCTTTTTAACTTATCTTATTTTATTGTTTTGGAGATTCCTACGCGAATCTGTGGCTACGTTTGTAACAAGTCTGCTTTTAGATCACATTTCAGACGCAGAATTGCCAAGCTGACTAACCCTGTAGAATCCTATAGATCTAAATTTGTACAAATTTGGGTACCTACTTCCGGTAAGTTTTTAAAAACATAGTTCAAATTATAGAGAAGTTTGATAACTGCAAGTAATTCGGCTCAGTCGCATTTGTTTAGCTCATCGGCCTTTTGTTAACAAAAGCTAAAATTGGTGATGGGAAAAAAATTCAGAAATATCAGGACGCTAGATGTAAGCTTTAAACAGAGACTAAAAATTTTACTGGAGTATTTAACTGTTTAATGGTGTTTTTATAAGTATTTTAATAGATCTATGCTGCTTTGTGGAACAAACACCCGAGTGGATGCTTTCTCGATCGCTCCAATCTTAAAACTCTTCAAGTCTAGAGTCAGATGTTATCTATCCTACCTATCCTCATGACATGAACTAGTTACTTACTCCTTTTATGCTCTTACAACAAACTTACATCTGGAGAACTTCTTTCCGAGAATTGCTACTTTGTAGAATAGGCTCCCAAGTGGATGCTTCCTCGATCACTACAATGTTAATCTCTTCGACGGTCAAGTATTCTGGCTCTTTATAACTTTCTATCCTTCGTAGTTCTTAGCAATATTTGCCCTTTTAAAAACTTTCCCACCGATTCCGGTTCTGTCATCCATGTTTAGGGACCCATCTCGTTAGGCAGGTTACTCGTTCTTTCGCTATGTCTCTCTTACCTTGAATATTGTGATTTACTAAGCGTATCTTAGATGTAGCACAAGGCCTAAAGTATGGAGCACCTAATGAGGATCGAACTCACTACTCAGTCGTAATTGATCTAGTGAGTCAATCTTGTTAACCATTACGCCACTTCGAGGTGCCCCTCTTACTTTGATTATATCATGTAAGTGTCAAATTCTCCGAGCCGTCTTTCCTCATTGTGTCCCAGAAATTTCAAATGTCTCTTTCTGATTCTAAGTGTAAATCTCCTTTCTGTTTCCATTTCCCTATCCATAGCAGAACCACATTTCTGTTGCTTCAAGTCTCTTCTTCATCTGTGAGGAGATTGTCTAGCATTCAGTACCATATAAGAGGATTGGTATTACATAGCAGTTCAGAACTCTTTTCTTTGTTTTTAACGAAAATTTCCCATTTCTTGATATTTTGCTTAGCTTTTGGAAGACATTTAATGCTGCTTTTAATAATGACACAAAAAAGATATGAGTCAAGACAGTAAAAAAGCGGGTTGATCAACAAGAAAATATTTGAAGAATCAGACTTTGCAAATCTAAATCGAAAGAATAGATTCAAAATAGTAAGAACATCGGTTAAAGACATGCATTTAACCAAACTATCAACTTTAAGTTAACATCCTAAAGAAAAACGTATTTGTTGAGAAAAAGTACATGTAAGTAGTAATTTGTAGTGATGAATGTAGAGCTACATTGGATGGACCGAATAGCTGGACGTGAAGTTTGATTCTACGTGTAAATACGCAACCGACACAATTTAGAGGACAAAAGAGGTGAGGTGAAGTAATTTTTTGTGTTAGTATGTTAGGCAATAAAATTATAACCTTCAAAACTGATGATAGTGTCATGATAAATGCAGTTATGATTGTTGCCCACTTTGCCAAAACAATTTTCAAAGACAGAAATTTAATAGAATGGCCACCATATATCTCCAGATATTAATTTAAAAGAAAACCTGTTTTTTTCATTAACAGAGTTGTATATGAGAGCGGACAACATTGAAGGAAAGAATATGCGTAGGAAGCGATAAAAACTGCTGTGGGTAACGCCATTGTTGAAACAGTAAAAATCAATGACTGAAAGATTGATAAAGGTTATAGAATATGAAGAAGCCCATATTGTAAAACGATAAGGTTATAATTTCTTCAGGTATATAAGTTATTGTCTTAATCAAATATATCTAATTATCTTTTGGGTAGTGTAATCGAGTCTTCGTGCTAAGACCACGTAATTTCATAAATCTAAATTGTTAGTTCCCGATAAGTGTCCCGTTTATATGGAAGCTTACCACCGGTTGGTGAACTGTGTCCGAAATTTGCTAAACAAATCTCTGATAATGTTAAACATTGTATAATTTGTTGTCAATTCACATATTGTTTTCTCTTCCATTTCTGCATTTATGTGTCGTATTCATTCGGGACGTTGGCGATCATGGCTCTCCACAATTTCTTCTCCTTTGTAGCTCTTAATAAATGTTTTCTTTTTGTTAACTCCCCTAAAATTTGTTCTGCTATCTATTTACTTAAGCTCATTCTTCTTCTACATGCCGTGTCCCTTCAGGACGTTAGCGATCATGGCTCTCCACAATTTTCTTTCCTTTGGAGCTCTTAATAATTTTTTTGTTGTTGTTTACTCTCCAAAACCCTGTCCGTCATCCATTTACCAAAGCTCACTAGTTAGGTTATGCGTTGTTTTCCTCTGTCCCCATCTTGACTTTAATTTATCCTGTGAGTATCAAATTTTCCAAGTCCACTTTCCTCTTTATGTACCCTAAAAGTTTCAACTGTCTCTTTCTGATGTTAGGTATAAGTGTCCTTTTTGTTTCTATTTTCTCTAAAACTTCATAAGTGCTCTCATGTTTCGTCCATGGTATTCTCAGCATCCTTCTGTAGAGCCACATTTCTATTGCTTCAAGTCTCTTCTTCATCTTTGAGGAGATTTCCCAGTATTCACTGCCATATAGAAGAATTGGTATTACATAGCAGTTCAGCAGCCTTTCCTTTGTTTCTAACGAAAATTGTTTCTTAATAGTTTGCTTAGCTTCTAGAAGGCATTTTTGGCTATCCCAATACGTCTTCGGATCTCAGTGTTGTCGCACTTTCCGTCCTCTGTTAAAACACTTCCCAGATATTTAAATTGTTATACTTGTTTGATATTGGCGTTTATAATTTATAATTTGATCTGTTTCTTTTGTTAGTAAGCATGCGTTCTATCTTCTTTCCATTAAGGTTTAGTCCTTTCTTCTTGCTTTCCTTCATTACTTTCTGTAGGAGTTCTTTTAGTTTCTTTTCTGTGTCTGCTATCAACAATGTGTCATCTGCACATCTGAAGTTATTAAGATTATGTCCTGGTAGGACTTCTAATTCTCTCAGAACCCCCCTCACTGTATGGGTTGAATAAGTCCGGTGAGAACACTGCCTTACACCTTTTCTATTTTTTTCTACCAGTATTAAAATCCATCAATGTAGATAGCCTACCTATCAATCAAATTTGTTGTGTTGTCTATCTATATAAGTATATGTGAGGCTGATGACAAAGAATCATCCAATTAATGGTACAAACAAGACAACTCTCTCAATATACGCCAGCATGCACCCGGAAAAGTCAACTTTAAAATTTGCATTACATCCGGGTATGTAATCTCCGAATATCTTGTTAATAATGGGCAATGTCCTTTGGACTATCACGAGGGTGGGGCCATGTTCGGTGTGTAGAGACGATGGCATTATGTCTGCGAGTTATGGAAACTATAATATAATCCTTATTATTGACCCTTTTAGAAAGTTCGACTCAATTGGCCAATATCGACTAAATCGATATTTTGTCAACCATTTCAATAAACAATCTATTAAGTAATTAGTGTAAATAAACACTTTAATAAATAGTATTTATTAGTTTTGTTGTCAATTATCAAGAATAAAGAAAATGTATAAATTCACTTTCATATGTTTAGGTTTTATTGCAATTCTAATCATCGCTTTTAAAAACAATCAAACAATCAATATTACTGAGGAGTAAAAATTATTGCCGTGTCCATAGAAAAACCGTCCCGTTGATAATCTGTTTTTTTTTTTTTTTGCAGGTACGAAAGTCCATGTTTGCCAAAATATGTTTATTTTTTAACCTCCATTTTGAAATTGGTTCCCCCTTTTTTAGTCGCGGTGTACAACTGTTTCAATTCATCGGTCAGCTTTTTCCATTTTTTCTCCTCTATATGGTGTCAGGTGATCTGCAGGGTCAGTGAAAAGCTTAATTAAAACTGACAGACAACAGATAAAGAAACCACATATAAATATGGATGACAGTCAAATTGGAGAGCCATAGATAAGGGCCAAGTCATAGGGAATTTATATAGAAAGTGAAATTCTTGTGGTTACATACAAAATACATCCCTAAGACTCTCCCCTCCTTTTAATAATTGATATTATAAGTTGAAACTCATATTGGCCAGATATCCGGAAAATTTTTACCGGCAATAAAAAAAAGTAATTTGCTAAATAAAATCTGACATAGTGAATGTATATATATTATGAAATGGACAATTATTTTAAGACATTTTTATGTTTATACATTCTTTTTATAGATACAAATATTTTAGTAAATGCTCTGTTTATAATAAACAAAATTTACCTGCCTGAATTTCTGAGAAATTTTCATAGAAAATATTCGTCCTCCGACAGGAATTGAGCCTGATACGCATTGAGCAGATATGAATGTACGTGAGAGAATCATGGAAGATTGTAGTTTAAAACCAGTAAAATCGACTTTGCTAACAGAACGATCCGCTGTGGCGTAATTGGTTAAGACACGTCAGGCTATATGTCGGTTCCGTATAGGATACAGGTTCGATTCCTGCCGGAGGACAAATATTTTCTATGAAAATTTCTCGGACATTCAGGCCGGTAAATGTTTAATACTGTTTATTATAAAAAGAGCATTTACTTAAATATTTGTATCTTGTATTATAAAAAAGAATGTATAACCATAAAAACGTCTTAAAATATTCTTATATGTATTTATGCGTGCAGTAATGAATACTGTATTTGTACATTACCGCACAGTAATATTTAAATTTTATTGAATTAAAAGAATATAAAATGTGTCAATGTTGAGTTCACTTTGTCTATTCTCTATGTAATGTAAAGTGTGTTTTAGTCTAATATACAGTGTATAATCATTGAATTTTAAATTGATATCAATACAGTACAGTAGAAAAATGTAAAAAAAAAAGAAGTTTAATTAGAGTAATATACAAAGTATAAAATGCAGGCACAAATGCAGTAAAATAAACTACGTATCCAGTTCAGGTTGATTTATACGTTAGATTTCATCACTGCAGTTTATTCCTTTACATTTTTCCACACAGTTACTGTACTGTACAGTTTAATGTACTACTGTAAATATTACAGTACATGTATAAATTTTACTGGGTAATGTTTTGATAATTTTTGTAGCACCCGATGTCACCCAAGAAGCTGATTGCTACTAAGAAGAAGATAAAAATATCCGTGCAAATGAAGAAGGAGATCATTCAGAAGGACGAAGATACCCATATTTCTGACCTTGCCAATCTATTCAAACGTTCAGTATCATCAATTTGTACCATCCTAAAGAACAAGATAGAAATAAAAAAAGCTTGATTTAGCCAAGATAGTTAGCATAATTACCAAGCATTGTTCATAAGCCCTTGAAGATATTTAGAAGCTGTTGTTGGTGTGAATGATTGACAGGCAATTACAAGGTGATTCTGTGTCTGAAGATATTACACATGCAAAAACAAGGACAGTGGACGTGGATCTTATCAGAGAAAATACCAGGCATGTCTTCTGAAGATGAAAATGCATTTAAGTCAAGCCGAAGATGGTTTCAAATTTTTTAAGAGACTTGGCATCTACAGTGTAGTGAGACATGGAGAGACTGTGATTTCTGATAAAGCTGCCTTGTTTGAGAAGTGTTTTGAAGTGACCAAAAATACAAACTTGATCCTAAAAGAATTTTGGAAGGATCAATTAAGTTGCTTAAATCTCATTGATAAAACCTGAGAAGGAGTGACAGTGATATATTTATTTACAATATTTGTGTGCAATCTTTAAAAAAACTACTTTAATTTTGCATAAAATACGATTTTTATATTAATATTTTGGGGGGCTTGGAACGAATTAATTTAATTTCTATTATTTTAAATGGGGAAAATTATTTCAACATACGAAATTTCCAGTTACGAATGAACTCCTGGAACGAATTAAATTCGTAGGTCGAGGTTCAACAGTATATACAGTGTGTGTATGTGGGGGGAAATAAGTATTCGTAGAAATACAAATTTTTAATTTATTTTATTTCTAACTAATGAATAAAGATGCTTTTCATATAATTAACTGTACACAGATGCATAATAAATAAATATGCATAGAAAACCGAAAAAAATTGTTTTAATAGAAATAAATCCCATTTATCCATTTTAATGGGTGAAAAAAAGAATTCGTACAATGCAAATTTTAGAGTTTAAAATTTTTAAATTGCTTTAATACTCTAGATTATTCAAGTGGAATATTCTAGAATGTCCCAATAATGTTATCAATTGTTATTTTTAGCCGAGAAAATATAAACATAACATTTTGTAATTGATATTCGTGCAAGAAGGTTTTCATTATATCAAGTAGTAAAGAACTGACAAATTCGCAAAAAGAACTGATTGTTAAGCTCTGGAAAGAAGGTAAAAGTTACAGGAAAATCTCAGACAACCTGAATATTCCATTTACTACGATCAGTTCATTCATTGCAAGTTATAAAATACTCAAAAATGTTTAAAACCAAAGAAGATCAGGTGCTCCACGGAAGATTTCTTCCTCATCTGCGAGGAATTAATGCATCAAATTAAACAAAATCCAATGGTCACTCGTTAAGAGTTGCAGGATGATTTGCTTTCATCGGGAATCTGTCACTAAACAGACAACAAGCAATTAAATTCATAGGAACAATCTAAAGTCACGCTCCCCTCGGAAAACTTCACTGCTATTGAAAAGACACAGAGCTGTCAGGTAGAAATTCATTCGTGAACATAAGGATAAAGAAAAATCGTATTGGGAAAGTTTTATGAACAGACGAAACCAAAATTGAGTTTTTTGGACGTAATTCTAGAAATAATGTATGGAGGAAAGATGGCGATGCCTTCAAACAAAAGAAAACAGTTCCAACAATGAAATTTGGTGGTGGCAGCATCATAGTTTGGGGGTGTTTTTCTGCAAAAGGTACTGGCAACATATCAGTAATAGATAGTAGAATGAATGCCGTAGCATATCAATATATTTTGGAAGTAAATTTAATGATTTGGGTTGAAAATCTTGGAACTTCCTCCTGATTGGATCTTCCAACAAGATAATGATCCTAAGCAAAACTGAAAAATCCACGAAGAAATGGCTTGCTGAAAATAATGTAAATATCCTGAAATGGCGAAGTCAGCCCCCAAATTAAATCAAATCGAGAATCTGTGGCGTTATTTGAAAATTCAAATCCAATCGAGAGCTCCAACAAAAATCCCGGATCTGAAGACCATTTGTGAAGAAGAATGGAACAAAATACAAACTAAAATTTCCAAAATATTACCTGAGAACTACAAGAAGAGGTTGGTTACTGCAGAAGTGAATAATGGCAATTCTACTATTAGATGAAGATTAAGTATTCTATGTTGTATTATACGAAGACTTTTTCACCCATTAAAATGGATAAATGGGATTTATTTATATTAAAACAATTTTTTCGGTTTTCTATGCATATTTAGTTATTATGCATCTGTGTACAGTTAATTATATGGAAAATATGTTTATTCATTAGTTGAAAATACAATAAATTAAAAATTTGTATGCGTACGAATATTTGACACTCCCCTGTATATATCAGTCTGTTAATGTCCATTCATCTCAGTCCGGCGCTAGACAGGCTTGGGTGTCAGACTGCCTGATGGAAAGTGGGTCCGTGATGGATTGTGCCCCCTATATCAAATAAAAATGAAATAAAGAAACAAACGCTGACAACTGTTTTAATAATAAAAATAAATAAGAACTTTATAAAGTTATTTGCACACTGTCAGTTACTCATAAGTTCAATGTGAGAAGATATTTTTAAAGATAAAGATCATGAAGACAAGGTTAAGATATTCGGTCGTGTCTGAATCTGTCCATATCTATCTATCTATCTATCTATCTATCTATCTATCTAAATCTGTTCATATCTATCTATCTATCTATCTATCTATCTATCTATCTATCTATCTCTGTTCATATCTATCTAAGTCTGTTCATATCTATCTATCTATCTATCTATCTATCTATCTATCTATCTATCTATCTAAATCTGTTCATATTCATCTGTTCATCTATCTATCTATCTATTCATCTATCTTTGTTCATATCTATCTATCTATCTATCTATCTATCTATCTATCTATCTATCTAAATCTGTTCATATCTATCTATCTATCTATCTATCTATCTATCTATCTATCAAGTCTGTCTATCTATCTAAGTCTGTTAATATCTATCTATCTATCTATCTATCTATCTATCTATCTATCTAATTTTGTTAGCAGCTGGCGGCGTTAAATTCACACCCAAATCAAGATGTTGATAATCAAACTTGAAAAATGTCACGCGCTTTGTTCACTTGCAAGTTTGCAGGTCCGCAATCTTCCTTTTCCGCTGTCAGTTTGCGTGTGTAGTTGTACATTCTCTGATATCCGTGTTGCGTGTGATTGTTTGTGGATGTGTAAGTGTACGCGCGTACGTGTATGTAGGTGTGCATGTGTTAGACGAGTTGAAATCGAGAAGGAGAGTTTTTTGCAGTTGTAAAACTGCACTTATTTTTGCGGTGTCAGTCAATTGCTTGTCTCTCATTCCAGCCGTTCCTAAAAGCTGAAGAAAAAACAGTTCCTAGTTTCTAAGAGGAAGAATTGTTTCATAAATCAAGTCGAACTTTAAAAGACTGTCCACTTATAGAAATTTTAAATAATCTTTATTTCCTTAATGTCGTTTCAACACGTCCGGATTTGGCGGGGAAAAGAGAGTTTCCAAGTGATTCAAAATGTCTTTTTGGTGCGAAACATTTTCATTCACGTAAGCGGAACTAATATCCAAGAGACGATAAATCATGGGGCTAAGAATGAGAGCAAGGATAAAGAAAGAGTAAAAAGGTACTAGAGAAGGAAAAAAGAGTAAGGAGGGAGAGAGAGAAAGAGAAGAGAGAGACTAAGGAGAGAAAATAGTGCACGAGAAAGAAAAAAAGAAAGAAAGAAAGAAAGAAAGAAAGAAAGAAAAAGAGAAAATGACGAAGAAAATGTGTGTATGAAGAGAGAGAGAGAGAGAGAGAGAGAGAGAGAGAGAGAGAGAGAGAGAGAGAGAAAGAATGAGAAAGAGGAGAAGGGACAGTGTGTATGAAGGGGAGAGAGAGAATTTGGTGGGAAATGGTAAAGGAAAAGAGTGTATGAGGGGGAGAGAATGTGTATGTGTGTGAGAAAGAGAGCGATTGAAATATTAGATAGATATGGATATGAACAGCTTGCGATTATATATATATATATATATATATATATATATAGATAGATAGATAGATAGATAGATAGATATGAACAAGCTGAGATAGATATGAACACCACGCGATAGATAGAAATATACATAGATTATTAGATAGATATGAACAGATTGCGACAGATAGATATAAACAGACTGAAATAGATACATATGAACAGGTTGAGATAGATAGTTATATAGATATGAAGGAGGAGAGTGAGAGAGAAAGGTGGGAAAATGGTAAAGAAAAAGAGTGTATGTGGTGTGTGTGTGTGTGTGTGAGAGAGAGAGAGCGACTGAAAGACAGCGAATAAAGATATGGCAGGAAGAAGATGTAAAAAGAAGCAAAAAAATTAATTTTTCACGATAGAAAGAATAAAAGGCAATATTAAGCAAGAATGAACAGTGAGAGTGAATTTAAAGAAGGACACTGAATGAGAGACTTGAGGAATGTTAAGAAAGAAAGAACAAGGATGAACAAGAGAGAAAGAGAAAAGGAAAGAAAAAAAGAAGTGAAAAATAGGAAAGAAAGAAGAAACAAACCAAAGACAGAAAGAAAAAAGATATTACGAAAGAATGAAGGAGGAAAAGAAGGAAATATTGAGAGAGAAAAAGAAGGAAAAGAAAAGAAAGAGAAATGAAAAAGAAGAAAGAAAGAAGAAGGAACAAACAAAAGAGTTTTCATTTTTTTATAGAAAGAAAGGAAATGTTAGAAAATCTTAAAGAAGGAAGAAAGAAAGGAAAAACAAACAAAAATGAGAGAGAAAAAGAATGGACGAAAGACTGAAGAAAAGAAAAGAAATTAAAAATAAGAAAAGAAGAAAGAAAAAAAGAACAAACAAAAAGTCTTTAATCTTTTGACAATGGAAATTGGTAAAATATTCTTTTGCGTTCAAATCGTTAAATTGTTTTCTTTCAGTCTTAAAACTTTTTGATTTCATTTACGACTTTATCTTTCAAGCTTGATGTCCGAAGAAAGAAAGAAAAGGCAAATAGACTGGAGTAAAGAAGAGCGAGAGAGAGGCCGAGAGAGAGAGAGAGAGAGAGAGAGACAGAGAGACAGAGAGACAGAGAGACAGAGAGAGAGAGAGAGAGAGAGGAGGGATTGTTAGAGAAAAACAGCAAGCAGAGAGAAGGAGAGAGGCACAGAGAGAGGAAGAGAGAAAAATATAGAATGTGAGAGGGAAGGACACAGAGAGCGAGACAAAATTGAGGAGTAAAAGAGGAAAAGAAACACATAAAGTTAACATGAGAGAAAAGGAGGAGAGAAAGATCATGGTGTTCAGAAAGTAATGACGTTTTATTAAAAATATGGAAGTTAAATTTATTTAAATATTATTTATCAAATCTGTAATCACCTTTTTTGTTTCATGACTGAAATCCACTGGGATGCCACATTTTCGATTTCCAGTAGAAAGAAATTTTTTTTTTCCCGAAGAAAAATAACTGAAAGACTCTTTTCAAGTTTCTATTTCTTTGTAAATGTTTTGCTATGAAAAGTTCAAGTGATGAAAACATGAAAATCTGTAGTGACTTTATAATCTTAGTCTTTGGTTGGAAGCCGCAAGAAAATGAGTATACAACAAAAATCAAAGCAAATACTACTACTACTACTACTACTACTACTAATAATAATAATAATAATGACAATAATAACAACAATAACATCTCAAGACAACATCATTACCTGTTGTTATTGAGGATTTAGAAATGATATCAAAATGAGCAAATAAATTTGTGGATCAAATCACTGGTGTTGTTAAAATATGGGAATTTCAAAACATCATACTCATAATGAACACGGTCGCGATGGGTAATTTTTCGCCATTTTATATTATTAATTTCGCGCATGCGCGTTGTTTGTTCTTGATTTTGTCGACTGCACATTATAGTAGGGTCAGTTGAACCCCGTCTGTGAGAAAAAGAGCACCATGACGCAAATCACTTCGCCAGAAATTTGGAAACGGCATGCTGTAATGCTTAGCATTCACACCGGAAGCTCCAATATGAACATTTCAGAGTATTTGGGTGTCGATCTGAGGGCATTGCAGAGGATTCGGAAAGAGTTGGATGAGTCTAATGGTGATTACGAAGGTGTTTAGAGTGATCACTAGTGATGACAACTTTATGCCTCCATTCATCTTTTTACAGGGCGTCAGACTCAGCACAGAGGTCCACATCAAGTGCCTTGAGGAGGTAGTGCTGTCTTGGACCAAGAGGCTTGTTGATGGAAGACCCTATGTCTGGCAACAGGAATCTGCACCATGCCCCACAAACAGGAGAACCCAGTTGTGGCTGTCAGACAATTTCTGCGACCACATCACCTCTTACATCTGGCCCCGTAACTCCCCAGACAGTAACTCCTTTGATTATTATGTGTGGGATGCCGTTCAGCGAGAGACCAAAAAAAAAAAAAAAAAAAAAACTCCCTGTAACATCAAAGGTGAATTGAAGGGAAAGATTATGGCAGCATTCACCAACTTAAACAAGGAGACCGTCCAGAAGAGTAGCAGGAGATTCCGAATTCATCTGGAGGCCGTGGTTGAAGCCAATGGCGATTTTATTGAATAAATTTACTCTTTAGTATTTCAAGATATTCGTGCGTAATTTTGGTAAATATATCTGTTAAAATGAGATGTCAGTGTTATTTTCATTTTTGTGTCATTTAGACGATAATTTATCAATCGCACACTATATTTGCCTTCTTGATAGCGTGGCGCCGTACCTGTTTGCATCTTCTGATGAAAAACAAATGATGTCTTTTGAAGTGTCTCGTTGAGACTTGAGAGCAACTTGTGCCGACCCCGAGCAAAGGCAAAAACAAAAAAAAAAAAATCTCAAGACAACAACAAAAACAATAATAGTAACAACAATACTACTACTACTACTACCTCTACTACTACAGAATACAGAATCTGCATTTTAGGCGAACAATAATTTTCCGTTTGTGTACTTGGTAATTTTTAGTTAGTAAGCATTGGTCTTGTGTAGCAAGAAGAAAACCTTTGGCTTCAGCTTTTAACCCTGCACTACGTCGCAACTGATGGAAAATGTCATGATGCCTTTTCTTACCTTAGGTCTCTTGATGGGACCCGGAAAGAAATGAATATACCAAAATCAAAGCAAATAAAATAATATCAATAATTGTGCTTACAAGTACAGCTCACACCTTACGAAGGACTTTATCTATGTAAAACGTGTGTCATCTTGTTTATTTTTTGTTTTTTTTAAATGCTTAGTGGAAGATGTCATGATACCATTTCTAATCTTAGGTCTCTGGTTGGGATCCGGATAGAAATGAGTATACACCAGAAATCTACGAAATAATAATAATAATAATAATGATTGTACTCACAGCTCACACTTTACGAAGGACTTTATGTAAAACGTGTGTGATCTTAGTTATTTTGGTAAATGCTCAGTGGAAAATATCATGATGCCATTTCTAACCTTAGGTCTCTGGCTGGGAGCCGGAAAGAAATAAATATACACTAGAAATCAACGGAATAATAATAATAATAATAATAATAATAAAAGGACAGGAAAGAAAAGAATGAAGAGGCATAAGAAGAGTGTGAATATGAAAAAGAGAAAACAGTGAAAACAGAAGAAAAGAGTAAAGAAAAATAGAAAGCAAAGAAAATCTGGCGCTTTGGAAACATTAACAAAGAATGATGAATTTTGGACAAAACTGGTGCGACCAAAATGTTTCGTCTGCCTTTGTTCAGTTCATTTTGGGAAGGGCCAAAGGACTTGTTGGACGCCATCGATTTGCTGCTAGTGACATTGACCTACCGATTATTGCTTGTCTTTCTTTTTCCTTTTGAAAAGAAAAAAGAATGAAAGCAACCAAATAAACCAAACGATGAACAAAGTCGGCAATAAATCATCTCAAAAATAGTTTCGTTGCTGAAACCGGACGTGGTTATTGGAGGGTAAAATGGCGCCGGCATCTTGGCCAACCCAAATTGGGGAAAATTGTGATGCGAGATGCTGAACTTGAATAAACCGTTTAGCATGCAACCAGGGATAAAGTAAAGGAGATATTTACTCAGTTTTGTTTGGCACAAGGTTATACTAGTGAGGTCTCTTGAGAGAACTGATGCTGTTACATTAGCAATGTCTGAGAGATTAACTAATTATTACTCTACGGCCGGCACTATATACATGTCGTAAGCATTGTAATATAGAAGAAAATATAGTTGTCTGCAGCAAGACTTGAACCGGTTTAAAACAGAAGATTCATCTGAAAATTGAACAAAAATAAATACCTTCCAAAAAGAAGGAAACTTATTTAGTCTTATGGCGGAAACAAAACAACAAGAGACAAAAAAAAAAGTAAATGGGCGGGAACAGTGAGAAAGGCTACTGAAAAATTTTCTTTTAATTAATTTACACCAAGAAAGGCGCTAAAAACCAATCAAAAAGAGAAGGCATTATTGAGAAGAAAAGACAATAAAAGAATGGGTCTCAAAAAGATATAAGGTGACAATTGGAGTTACATTCAAATTATACAAAATCGTAGTTGACAGGAAAGCAAGAAGCTGGAAGAGGGTTTCCACAAGCGAGATTCTGCCAATCTAGGGCCACGGTTAAATTCATAATGCCTAGGTGACAAAGAGGAAAAAATATTTATTTTAAATAATACAAAAGGCCAAAAGTGGGGGATAGAGGAAGGATAGTCTTCAATCTTATTTTAAACTTAGCTAACCACGATTACTGATCGAAACATACCACAGTATTTATTACACCAAAACAGTAGATTCTTACTTACCGTTTTTACTACAGTCACCATAATACCGCAGAGTCTCTATGTACTCCTAACTAGTTCCAATGTACAATTTGTCTTTGAATAAAAATAACAACACTAAAAAAAATAGGAAAGCTCATCAGAACTTCTATGGAAATATTTATAGAAAAGACACAAAGAAGGTTGTTTTTTACGGCGGTGGGAAAGTGATTGAAACCGAAATGATAGGTCATGACCGATAACATTGCAGATTCTTTGGATTTTGTCAAGACTCAATAGATACATAATAGGAACGGGGCGGGTCACGTGTCCAGAATGCGTCCCACTCGGCTCCCACGTATCACACTGCTTGAAGAACTTGCTAGCGGCAGGAGAGTACGCTGAGGCCAAAAATGATGGTTCAGGGATCAGTTGAAAACATCGACCCAGGGATCTGGGAAAACGTTGCTTCAAATCGGCCTTCGTGGCTTAGGATCACCTGGGGTTGTGTCTGAGACTTTCGAGTCAACCGTCAAGAGGATCTACGATGTGCCCGACTCGCCCATCTACACTCCTACTCACGATACTTCAGGAGTAGGCTGGGCTTTCATATCCATCTCCATCACCGTCACCAGAGAGAGAAAATGGAATAAGGAGAGAGGATGACAATCCCGATGGTCGGATGCGATCAGGTGCTGACTACAACTAAAATGTGTTTTCTCAACAATAAAATAAATGTCAGAACCAATGTTTTCACTGTGTAAAACGCCGTATCATGATAATTAATCCCTCAGATATCTGGTTGGGACCCGGTGGGGTGTATGCATATATACAAACATCAAAATGAATAATAATAATAATAATAATAATGTAGACTATTTTCCGAATCAAACCAAAAAATTCTTCAATGACTCCGAGGAACATGTCAGAAATCTACGCCAAGACTTAACTCCATTAATTGCACCATGGAGTGACAAATGTTGAGTATCTATTGACTGTTCTAGCAGAAGACAAAGTTTAATACGTAAAATAAAAATAGTTTTAAATCCCCTGAAAAGTATCATCTACTTTTCTTCTCTTTAGCAACTCATTAACAACAACAGCGACATAAGGATAAGTCAATGAGCTAACTTCGTTTTTGAAACAAAAGATTAAGGACACAGTACCAAAGCGAAGGACAATCCTATGCATACTAACTGCAATTTCCAATCACTTACAGGCCTCAATATAAAGGCAGGAAAAATAGAACTTCGACATTAATCTTCTCTACTCATTCACGAGACCCACTCCACTCTAACCGCCAAAGAACTAATCAGGTCGACTTCCTGCTACAAAGAAATAGAAGACTTTCTCTTTCAATGTACTGCAATCTATAAATCCTGTCTCACAAGAAGGAAACAAGTTTATATACAAAAGAATATAAACCTTCCAAAAGACAAAAAAAAAAAAAAGAAAATTTTTTTCGCTAAGTGTTCATTCATTTTGAATGTAAAAACCAAACTTCTGTATCAGCCTCCACAAAATGCAAGAGATTTCGAGCAATTTAAAATGGGAATTTTCATATACTCACACCAATTTTCAAATTCCGCCATTTGGTGTAACTATAAAACAACCAGATAATTGTTTTATAAAAGATAATTGTATTGCAACAAAAGGAATCCAACCATTCTTACAGCGTCTGTTAAAAAGTCGACAATCGTTCTGAAATCTGTCATAATTGGTTTTTACTCAAAAACGAGGCTTGGCGAAAGTTTAATCAACTCATGTCGAATGACAAAAAATCCGGAAACTAACAAAAGCGATTAGTGATCGTTGAAAAAGAAAAAACAAAACAAAACAAAAAAAAACTAAAAAACAAAAAAATGAAAAAACAAACAAAAAACATAAATAAAAAGGAATGAAAAGAAAAGGAAAGGAAAAGAAAGTCCCAAACAATAAAGATGCATGTCTTGATAAAAGTTCCTTTTCTGACTTAAATCATTTGCGATACCTGAAGTATTTCTCCCTCTCTGCAAGCTATATCTTTTTTTACTTTAATCTATCTATCTATCTATCTATCTATCTATCTATCTATCTATCTATCTATCCTGCATTTTCTCTTTCTCGTTTTCATGCTTTCTTTCGTTCTTTTTTTTTTGTTCTTACATTTTTGTACATTTTTTCTTCTTTTTCTCTTTCTTTCTTTCTTTTTCTTTCTTTCATACCTTCTTCTTACGTCTATATTTTCTCTTCTTTCTCGCTTTCATGCTTTCTTTCTTTCTACATTTTCTCTTCTTTCTCCCTTTCTTTCTTTCTTCTACATTGAACTCTCTGTTTACATAAATCCCTACTACAGTTTCACCGTTTCAGATCAATCAGTCAGCCATCCTCACCATCCCTTCTCTCTTTCTCTCTCTCGCTCTCCCTTTCGCCACATTCTTTACCACCTTGGCTATAATAAAAGGCAGTAGTCTTTAGGTTCAGGCCCTTCCATTTATCCACCTTCTTACGTTTATTGACATAAAAAATACCGCCGCTGAAGACCCACACATGACGACACCTTGGGCAGCGTCTTGATAAAGTTGCCATATTTGCTTCTCTCGCCGTCATATTTCTTCTTCTTCTTCTTCTTGATGGACATTGTCGATAGAAGTATTTCTCTACATGAGCCCCAATATAACTATATAGCAAGACGGTGAGAGAGAGGGAGAGAGAGAGAGAGAGAAGGAGAGAGAAATACAAAGAGAGAGAGAGAGAGAGAGAGTGAGAGAGAGAAAGAGTCAGTCTGCGCTTGTGTAAAGAGGGCGAATTATAAGGAGTCACACCCAAACTAGAAATGAAAGCACGTAGCTAGATCAGAGAGACGACACCGACAAATAGGTCAGTTCGACGAACCTATTGACACACACACACACACACACACACACACACACACACACACACACACACACACACACACACACACACACACACACACACACACTTTCTCTCTCTCTCTCTCTCTCACACACACATATATATGTATATATGTTTTGAACAATAAAAATATTAAAAAATTAAAATTTTCAGACACACTGGGTTGTATATTAATATATTTTTGTTTTATTATTTCAGTTAGGTTCCTCGACTAGTTTCGGCCAGCATGGCCATCATCAGGAGAAAGAAAATCACTGCTTATTGGTAGCAGTGAATTACAACAGTAAATGACTGTTTCTGAAGAAAGTGAACTTTATCTGTAGTTTTCATTTGTTTTTTTTTTATATCGTTAATTTTGCTAAGTTCTTGTATTAGTTAAACGGCGTTGTTTTTAAGATAGAGTCCGGAAGATTTCTGAGTATATATATATATATATATATATAGTTGCTGAAAAGGTTTCGGTTTAAAAATCTCATGTGTGCTCATTTGTTCATATTTGGGGAAATGGATAGACCTATCGAAGAATTTTTAGCACCCCCGCGCATAAGTATTTACCCAACCTCCCCACAAGACAAGATGTGGCAGAAGGCCATTTTTAAAGTGGGGTATTCCGATCCCGTAGGTTTGGGCAAGAATGTGCCCGTAGGCTCTCTATACGCGGGGTCGGGTTTATCTACCTCCCCAGACGAGACTCTATCCGTCGGCATAGCCTCGTTTTAGTTTCTCTCCGCCCGGATGTAAAAGGTCGACACCCCCATGTATATGCTTGAGAAACAAAAAGAAAATACGGTAACGAGCGGTTTTATTGTTACGTCGACAATTATCAGCTATAAAAACTACATTGTTTTAAGGGCTAAATCTGGTAACACTCACAATATTCCCCGACATAAAGTGGTGTAATGTTAAATTGAGGAAGAAATTATTTGCGACATGTATAGACCTACTGGGATGGCCAAGGACACATTCCAAATGCTAGGCAAAGTATTGCGAAACAGGAGAATTTCTTTTAAGAAAAGAATACTGAGCTATTACGTGGCATCTGTCCTTCTTTACGGCAGCGAATGTTGGACGATTTCCTCAAAGATGAAGAAGAGACCCGAGACGACGGAGATGTGGTTCTACAGAAGGATGCTGAGGATACCATGGACCGAGCGTGTGAGCAACGACGAGGTCTTAGAGAGAATGCAAACAAGGAGGAGGCTTATACTTAACATCAGGAAGAGGCAGCTGAAGTTTCTGGGACCCATAATAAGGAAGGATGGCTTGGAGAATCTGATACTCACAGGTCGAATAGAGGGAAAGAGAGACGTGGGAAAACAACGCATGACATACCTGGCGGGCTCAAGCAAGTGGATGACAGAACGTGGTCTAGGGGAGGTGGCAGAGGGAAGGAACTTGTTGGGAGATGCAAGGAATAGAGGGGAGTGGAGAGCTATGATCACCTACGGCCTGAAAGGACACGGCACATAAAAAGAAAAAACTAAATAAATACACTAAAAGGTACGTATTTATAAACTCTCACTCTCTTTAAGATCTAAAATCTTAAGAACAGTAACCATTTCCGCTACGGCGGTTTCTACCAATGAAGGTTTCTTCAGGCAGTGAAAAGGTCAATTATTTTTCTATCCCTCCATTTATATAAAACAATTGACCTTTCCACTGCCTTAGGAAGCCTTCATTGATAGAAAGTCACCATTGCCTGAAGAAACCTTAATTGATCGAAACAGCAATAACGGAAAAAGTTTGTGTTCTTAAGATTTTAGATCTTCACTTGCTGTTCACTTTCGATTTTATTGAATTATGTATTGAGCACGTTTTCAAATGTAAACATTTCCCGGACAAGGTAAACATTGTTTGTAAAACAGTTTTATTGTACACACACACACACACACACACACACACACACACACACACACACACACACACACACACACACATATATATATACTGAGACGTGTTTCGTCGAATAATTTAGACCTGTTCTGTCTACTTATTTTCAATTGGATCCTTTCATATTCCCGGATAAGCATTTTGGTGTCGTTATTGAAGGATTTTCTCTCGTCCTTCAATAATGACACCAAAATGCTTATCCGTGAATATGAAATGATCCGTCATCTTCAACAACTTGGAAAAGTTCCTAAACTTGGAAAATGGGTGCTTCATGAATTGTCTGAAAACAACCTCAAATCCCGACATCTGCTCTTCTCTCCATTCTCGCCAACTTGTTTCACCTTTTTTGGATAGACTTCTGACTGGCGACGAAAAATGGATCTTGTATCGAAATGTTAAGCGTCGTAGACAGTGTATTGGTAAAGGGGAAGGACCCCAGCCTCAGCCGAGAAGGGAACTTCATGGGCAAAAGGTTCTTCTTTCAATTTGGTGGGATCGCCAAGGAATAATCCACTTTGAATTCTTACCACCTAATGCAACAATTAATGCTCAAATATACTGTCAGCAATTAGAGCGTTTGAACCAAGCTTTAAGGAAAAAAAGATCTGCTCTAGTGAATCCCCACACAGCAAGAATCACGTCACAAAAGATCGAAGAACTTGGTTGGGAGAAAATTCCTCATCCGCCTTATTCTCCTGATCTTGCTACTTCAGACTACCATTTGTTTCGTAGCTTACAGAATCATTTGGAAGAAACAGCTTTTGTAACACAGGAAGAGGTTAAAACTGACATTTGTGAGTTCCTCGAATCAAAGCCAAAAGAATTTTACAGTAATGGAATTAGTAAGCTTGTTAATAGATGAAAGGAAGTCATAGATAATCAGGGAAAATACATTGTTGATTGAATCTGTAATTAAATGTAACATTTGGTCACTTGTTTTCTTTATTCAAAATTCGGACACAACTTATAGGATGACCTTATAGTTAGGTACCTCCAAAGAACAGTGATGCCTAAGGTTTAAAATGAATTTAAAGAAAAAAAACAAACTTTCTTGAAGCTTTTACTTTATTTTTAATATCAAGCTAATAGATTAAATTTAATATTTCCAATAAGCAAAATACGTTTATATATTTCAAACTGAGTTTAAATTGACTGGAATATTTTTTTTTTTGATATATAAATGGCTGAAATCGGCAGATTGACAAATATGTCAACACAATATGTTTCTCTTTAGTAAAACATCCTTCAAAAATAAAATATACTTTTCTGAAACTTTATTTGAAGATTAGCTGATTTAGAGTTTAATTAATCTGATTTGAAAAAATATTATTTACTTTTAGTTTAAAATATCGCAGAAAAGCATTTTTTAACACAGAGGTTTGGTGTTTTTATGAGCGCTTGACAATTTTCACTTATGTTTGGTATTTTTTTCTACGGGAGGAAATAGCTGTAACAATTAGTTGAATATAACGTGAGTGCCTCTGATATAATATTTTAGCAGCCAAGTAATCTTAAAATCCTTATTAAAAGAAAAGTTAATTTACGTATGTAAATAAAGGTTTTAGACATTTTTGTAAACATTGGCAGGTTTTTGTAGTCGTAATTTAGTTACTTTTTTCTTAAACATAATAAAAATAACATTTATTTAGGCACGGTAGTTTGTGAGGTTATTGAAAGCATATTGTACAGTGATTGCATTACAGAACCCCAATAAGCCGTTAAGCATATTTCGTTTTGATTTAGCAAAAGATGGTGTCTTTTCTTCTTGCTACATTTCGTTTCTACCATGAGCAGTCTTTCATTTCGTCCTTCCTCACATAACCATCCAGAGAGGCAATGCACTTTGTTCAATTCATAAATGTCTAACATAATTCACATTTCAATTACCGTCCAGTAAGTGATTTGTTCTTCATCCAGTTAATCACTGGCAAGCTATCCTCCCAAAGTAATGGCTTCACATAACGTAGATCTATCCAGATTGTTGAGGGTTTTTGGATATCTGAATTAACCTTATTGAACTTTAAAGTTACTTGTACCAAAATCTTCATGTCAAGAACAGCGAACCCGATTATATAGGAATTAGAGCTTATAAAAACATATAATTATGTATTATTACATAATAACAAATTAACTCAAAGGTTATATTAAGGTATATTATTATTAATATATAATATTGTAGTGACAGAATAATATTTATATGTAAAGGATAATTCAGGATAATTCAATAAAGATACCTTAAGATAAGAAAAAGGAAAAAATAATACCAATAAGAGTAATATTGAAGATATTATTGATAGTCACCAAGAATTAATAGTAAATTTAGTGACAGGGAAAAGATATTTTTGTAAAATGCAACAAACATATTTATTAGAGGAAAGTTCACTTTTAAAGAAATAAAAAATCATTTGAGCATACCAAAACATTGCTTCTGTAGACATTTTAAAACGTTGTTGTTATATTCATAATTAATTTTATTTAGTGTTGGTATCATTTTATTTTATATAGAGCGCTTTAAGAATTTGAAATTATTGTTTTTTATTTTCATGGTGAAGTATACTTGTATTGTTAATTAATATTTCTCTAAAACGTGAATATGGACAGGAATGTGCTTTTAAATGATATGCAAGCAACAGAACTAGAATCCGACATATGAAATGTAAGCCTCCTCGATAATGCTGTTGTCGCGAAACGAGCATATATATTTACGTTTTTGTAAGAGATACAATATTTCTAAATTATTTAACCAAACATGATTGAGTGGAATTGCTGCACATGCATTTTCAATTTCTTGGGCCACCAATTTAATTCCATATGCCGAGAAAATATTGTACTACAATAAACAGTGTTATCACAATTTGATAAAATTACGCAAGATAAGTTTTTCCTTTCTTGAAGTGTGTAGACATTTTTTGGGCCACACACACACACACACATATATATATATAGATAGATAGATAGCGAGAGAGATAAAGAGAGGAGAGAGAGAGTGAATATGACAACTATTTATCAGAAAATGGGTCGTTTTCAGATTTCAAACGGTTCTGCACTATATTGAGACATGAGAATGCAAAAAAAAAAAAAAAAAAAACATCAAGCGACAACCAATAAACACAGTTTTTCTCTGGAAATGACGAATTCAGTCAAAAAACCAGTTTTCCTTCTTTTACTCGATGACTTCAGACAGAAAACGACTTCAGATGTATTAAAAACATTTTTAAAATGCCGCTTTTCTTGCCGAATGTCTTTCCTTCATGCAGGCGACTTTTTTTTTATTCATCTGCCCTTTTCTCAATCACTTCCTTTCAGTTGGTTACGCAGACGACTTCCTGATTATCAAAAGGCCAGTTTCCCGCCTTTTATATTCTCCGTTACTTTCTTCCCTTTCTTTCTGTTGATCTGTCAATCATTTTCATCAGACGAATGATTTGATGGACAGCTTTCTTTATATATTCACTCCGTTTCTTAACTGATAAAATCATTTTTTTCCAGTAAAATCAACACCTTTCTTCTTTCATTTCATTTGTCCAAATGATTGTTGTATGTTTCCTACACAATGCTTCCATCAATTCATTTTCTTTCCTTTTTTATTAGAGTTTTTCTGTAGACCTTTTAACCGTGTTTCATTGTGGGACATCACAGAATGGCCTAAGATTTTAGGAGTTATGTCCCTTTGTTTCTTTTTTATAATATTTTACTATGTCCGCTTTATTATTATTATTATTATTATTATTATTATTAATGGTTTCCAACTAGTAGTATTCTCTATGACTGGATTACTAATGGGATTGTTAAAGTCATGTATGCCAAGTCTAAGTTTTCTACGAAAAAGCAATAACAGTTTGACCATCTGTGGTTCATACTGCAGCTATGTTGAGTATTCCTTAGTTAGAGAGCGTTTGATCTACCATGGTCAACAGTCTGAATAAGGCCAGCACACTCAAACCCTCGGCCACGATGACTTGTGACTTCGTGCTAGCACAGCCATCGACGACTCAAATAGATTTTCCTTTATCCAATTTGAAAAAGCCATAGCCCTTATATATATATATATATATATATATATTTGAAAAATTTCACCCTCAACACTACCCGGGTTTCAATCTTATGGTCTTATCGAGTGGTTACTGGTAAATAATTAATTTCTAGCTCTATTCAAGCCCGTTTATATAACTTAACTAAACGTAGCAAAGTAGAAATATCAGAAGGGGAGGAGCCAGGAAAGAGTTGGAAGAATCGGAAGAAGGAAAGTAAAAAGAAAAAAATCGTAAATGTAATCATCCGGGTTCGTATTGGACTAGAGTGTTTTATTGGCGTGAATGTATTATGACATTAGCCCAAACCGTTGATTCAACAAGTTGACTCTGTCCGGGTATTTCACTATAGCCAGATTTCCCTCTTGACACAACCTACAAAGAATGCCATTATAACTGCTAGACTTAACCCTTCTCAGAACACTCCATCTCATGCTGGGGCTTCTATTACATCTCTTTTTGGACTCCCATACATGTCTTGGCAGTTTTGTACAATCGCTGTGGCTTTCCAAGTTAAATGAGGACCTATGATTGTACCACATTTTCTTGAATATGCCTTCTGTGCATCCCAAGCAGACTCCACCTCTGTCTTATAGACCACGCTTACGGTATTACAGCTACTGTCCAAATGGCACTTGTCTTTGTCCTTGCATTTGCAGGGGATAATGTCAGTGTCGTTGCTATGTGCAGCCATCTTGAACTTTCTCGTGTTGTGTTTCTTTATAATACTACCAAGACTGGTGGTGCAGCTGTAACTTAATTTTACAGTATTTCTGTTAAAAAGTTTGTGTTGATTAAAAGTCTTTGGGAAATGTTTAACGGGTAGTTTTAAAAAAATATTTTCCCTATGTTAGTTTTTAGTTCTAAATTAAAAAGGGGAATAAAATCATAGGCTGTCCTTTAAATTAAAATTGGTCTTTCGTTCAATTGTGCCTGGCACATATAATCAAAGGTGCTGAAGTCTGGGGGAGTTAGTTGGCCAGATGTAATGGGTGATATGGTCGCAGAAATTGTCTGACAGTTATGACTGGATTCTTCTGTTTGTGTGCCATGACTGTTGCCAGACTTGGGGTCTTCCAGCAGCCACCCTCTTGACCTAGGGCAGCACTATCTCCTTAAGGCACTTGATGTAAGTCTCCGTGTTAAGTGTGAGTCCCTGTGGGAAGATGAATGAAAGCATAACGTCACCATCACTAGTGATCACTTCAAACACCATCGTACTCACAATTAGACTCATCCAATTCTTTACGAATCCTCTGCATTGTCCTCAAATCGACACCCAAACGTGAATACCAAGCTGTACAACATACCGTTTCCAGATTTCTGGCGGAGTGAATTGCATATAGTGCCCAACTGACCATACTATACTGTGCAGTCGACAAAATCATAACAAACAATGCGCAAAATTAAAAATATGAAATAACGACAATTTACTCATCGCACCATATATATATATATATATATATATATATATATATATATATATATATATATATATATATGTGTGTGTGTGTGTGTGTATACAGGCCTATTTCGCAGATCATCAGTGCGACTAGAAACCTGAATGCTTCAAGCCAGGATCGAAAGCCGTATTTTTATCAGTCCGAGTCTTTACCCCTCCAAGCCATTGGCGCTTCGTCAGAGAGAAAGATGAATTCTATCGTATTGTTTTTGCGAATGTAAACAAACGCCAGATAGCCAGAGTGGTCTCTTCATTAATAAAGAGCGATATTAAAAATTAAAAATTGGAATCAAGAATCTGTTCTGACTTATCCATTCTGGATTTTAATTTTATTTAATGCATGAAGGAATGGGTTAAAGAGGCTTTATATAAACACACACACACACACACACACACACACACACACACACACACACATATATATATATATATATATATATATATATATATATATATATATATATATATATACATACATACTGTTACGTGTTGATAATTGTAACAAAGGAAAAAAATGATTTACCACAACACAGAGCTAAATCACAAACAAATATTTAATTTACTAAAACAGAACATAAAATATATACAAGATAAACAATTGTGGCCTACAAAACAAAAAACACAGAGTTACTGGCAAGATAGATTTTTCTCGAATATACTAGAATGATCTAGAATCTTCCAAACATTCTATTTCTAATTTCTCTATTTTACAACTACTTCATGAATGAAAACTTTTTTGTAATAACAAGTAGAACTCAGTGGAATCCCTTATTATAGAAATGCATCCTCGTAACAATATATATATATAAAGCGTCTTTACTTTAACCCATTCCTTCATGCATTAAATAAAAAAAAAATCCAGAATGGGTAGGTCAGAACGGATTGTTCATTCCAATTTTTAATTTCCTGGTCATTTTTGTCAGTGAACATGTTCAAAATGAATCTACTTATGGTTCACGTTCCAATTGGATAAATTTCTAATTTCAATCTTTCAAAAGAATTCTTGAACGATCTTGATCCGCGGCTCATAAAATGCCACTTAATTCGGATCTATTTTGTCCATTAATTGTTTGTAGGTTAGGCTAGAGAAGGTTGATGGTATCTTTAAAAATACACTTCAATATTCAGCGATATATATTCAAGCAGGTCATTACATTTGTGAATGAAAAAAATCTGTTAGGAGTGTCGGGATTGGGTGTGGAATGGTTGAATAGAAGAAACGCTGCTCTTGGTCTATGGACGGTGAGGCTAGATGAAAAAGAGGATGGTGACGATTAGTGCTGAGATGGATAGATAGACACGGCGCAAATCTAAGGTAATGTATATCAGTGCATAGATGGATGGAGGGACTCGGTGCGTTAGCAAATATGAAAAGAGAGGCACGGTGCAAAACTGGATGCAAAGCTGGATGGTGAGTGTCCGCATAGGTGGATAGAATGGATCGATGCAAAGCTGGATGGAATGAGTCATTGCATAGATGTACGGAATAGTTCTATGAAAAGCAGCATGGTCTGTGGGTCAGTGCATTAATGGAACGAGAGGCTCGATAAAAAGCTGGAGGTCAGAATCTACAGAGATAGATGTAGAGACGATGCAAATCTGGATGGCGAGTTTCAGTGCCAAGAGGGATGGAGAGTTGCGATTTCAAAGATGGATGGTCAGAGTCTGCAGAGATAGATGTAGAGACTTGATGCATATCTGGATGGTGAGTTTCAAGGGATAAATGGACGAAAAGGCTCGATGCAAAGCTGGATGATCAGAGTCTGCATCGATGGATATAGAGCCTTGATGTACATCTGAATGGTGAGTTTTATGGCCTACATGTATGGAAAATCTCGATGCAAAAGTGGATGGTCAGAGTCCGCATAGATGAATGGAGAGCCTTGATGCCAATCTGGATGGTAGGTCTCAGTGCCTAGATGGAGGGAGAGTCTCTATGCAAATCTGAATGGTCAAAGTATACATAGATGGATGTAGAGCATTGATGCATATCTGGATGGTGAGTCTCAGTGCCTAGATAGACGGAGAGGCTCGAGGCAAAGCTGAATGATCAGAGCCTGCATGGATCTAAAGTCTTGATGCAAATATGGATTGCGAGTGTCAGTGTCTATATAGACGGAGAGGCCCGATGCAAAGAAGCATGATCAAGGGCCGCGTGGATCTAGAGACGATCCAAATCTAGATGGAGCGTCTCAATGTCTAGATGGGCGGGAGAGGCTCGATGCAAATCTGGATGATCAGAACCTGCATGGATCTCGAGTCTTGATGCAAATCTGGATGGTGAGCCTCATTGCCTAGATCGACGGCGAGGATCGAGGCAAAGCTGGATGATCAGAGCCTGCATGAATCTAGAGTCTTGATGCAAACCTTGATGGCGAGTCTCATTGCCTAGATCGACGGAGAGGCTCGATGCAAAGCTGGATGATCAGAGACTGCATTGATCTGGAGCCATGATGCAAATCTGGATGGTGAGGTTCAAGCCCGAGATGGACGGAGAGGCTCGATGCAAAACTGGATGGTCGAATTCTGCTTAGATGGATGTAAGGCATTGATGCAAATCTGGATGGTGAGATTCAGTGCCTTCTTGTTCTTGTAACGGCATTCACCCGGGGTGGGTTGAGTCGGCTCCAATATTGGAGTTTTATGAGAAATTGGAATTCACAAGCATGTATAGCACATGAGATTTGATTATAGTGGTGAAGGTTTCGTGCAGGACCATCCACACTTTTTGAAGGGCCGATTACAGAGACCTGGTGCACTACGTGCCACAAGGTCCCCAAACGACCCTCCGCAGGTTTTGAATTCAGAGTTGTCCTTCTCCTAGACCAGTTGCCATCCAAGGCTATAGAACCCAGTCTGTCCTGCTATTTACCCATAGCTGGAGGGAGGAGAAGAAGAGGATTCATACCTTTCCCAAGGGTATTAGCACGTAAGTGAATGTAATGAGAATTCGACTGGAATTCGAACTCGGCTCTCCGATTCCTCAATCCAAGCCGCTATACATTACTCCACCATGCCTCCTCTACTCCACCGTGCCTAGATGGACAGATAGGATCGATGCAAACCTGGGTGATTAGAGGCTGCATAGATGGATGCAGAACCTTGATGCAAATCTGGGTGGTTAGTTTCAAGGCCTAGATTGACGGAGTGGCTCGAGGCAAAGCTGGATGGTCAGAGTTTGCATAGATTGATGTAGATCCTCGATGCAATTCTGGATGGTGAGTTTCAAGGCCGAGGTGGACGAAGAGGCTCGATTCACGTTCTGTATAGATCAATAAATAGGTTCAGTTGAAAGCTGGATGGTGAGTGTCAGTGCCAAGATGGATGGCGAAGTTCGATGCAAAACTGGGTGATTATGTTCTGCATTGATGAATGAAGTGTTTCAGTTTAATGATAGATGGTGAGACTCTGCATAGATGAATGGTGAGGGATGATGCAAATGTGGATTGTGTGGGACTATAGAGATGGATAGGTAAGCTCGATGCAAATCGGGATGGTGTGGATCTGCAGAGATGGTTTGGAATATTCGCTGCAAAACTAGGACGCATTTAATTCTTAGATGGATGGGTAGTCTGGATGTTGAGAGTCTCTATAGATGGATGGAGAGCTTGATTCAAAACTTGGTTTTGAGTGTCAGTGTATAGTTTGACGAAATAACTCAATAAAAAACTGGATCCCGACGATTCATATAGATAGACGGCGATGCTCGATGCAAAGCTTTATGTTGATGGTCTGCATAGTTGGATGGAGATACTCGTTGCAGAGATGGGTCGTGGGTTCACTGCATAAATGAACGGATAGTCTGGGTGCAAAGCTGGATGGTAAGGCATTGTGCATCGGTAGACGGAGAGACTAAATGTAAAGCTAGATGGTCAGGATCACCATAGGTGAATAGATGGGATCGATGCAAATCTGGATGGTGTCAATCTGCATAGATGCATGCAAAGGTTTATTGCAAAGCTGGATTGTGAGTGTTAGCGTATAGATAGACGGGGAGACTTGATGCAAAGTGTGACACTGAGAGTCAGTGCATAGATGAACAGAAAAGCTTGACACAAAGCCGGATGTTGAGTGTCAATGTAAAGATGGACGGAGAAACATGATGCAAAGCTGGATGGTGAAGATTAGTGTATACATAGAAGGAATCGCTCGATTCGAAGTTGGACGTTGAGTGTCTC